>WBNM01017249.1:0-105195 GCA_013399055.1 Ramphastos sulfuratus | reverse complement strand
GTGGTGAGACACTGGCACAGGTTGCCCAGGGAGGTTGTGGCTGCTCCCTCCCTGGAGGTGTTCAAGGCCAGGTTGGACGAGGCCTTGAGTGACCTGTGCTAGTGGAAGGTGTCCCTGCCTATGGCAGGGGGTTGGAACTAGATGATCTTTGAGGTCCCTTCTAACCTGACCATTCTATGATTCTAAGAGTAGAATAGAATAACAATATTACAACATCCTATGACGACCAGGTCCGTCCTCTGGAATGAGGCTTCATCTCTGTAATCTTCTTAAGGGAACCTTGGACTCCTCAAACTACCACAGATAAGAAGGAGGGTTTGGTTAGCACCAGAATCTGACTTTCTGAAGAAACTGATACAGTCAAAATGTTCAATCCTAGCTGTTGTCTAAAGCTTCCCTGTTTTGGATAGACAGCTGAGCCAGTTAGAATGAAGTCATAGAGGAGAGGTTTTCTCCTGCAGCACAGGAGGTTCCACCTCAACACGAGGGGGAACTTCTTTACTGTAAGGGTCACAGAACACTGGAAGAGGCTCCCCAGAGAGGTTGTGGAGTCTCCTGTGGAGAATTTCAAGGTCTGTCTGGATGTGTTTCTCTGTGACTTGAGCTAGATTGTATGGTCCTGCTTTGGCGGAGGGGTTGGACTTGATGATCTCTTTGGGTCCCTTCCAGCCCCTCACATTCTGTGATCCTTTGATTCTTACTGTGTGGGATGGCATATATATATATTTATTGCACCAATAACTCATGTGTTTGGCAGCATCCTTTAGTAGATGTTTTTGCTGATCATAACATGAAGGTGCACATTTAGCAGGTATTACATCTATCTACAACCCTAAGTTACAGCTAACTGCCGTTGTCAGACTTGCATAAAGCTAGGGAGAAGTGCAGGCTGTTGTGGGGAGCCTGCAAGAGGCCCTTTTCCTGGCAGTGAGTGCAGAAGGGTGAATTTTACTTAAATAGAATTAGTCCTAAGCACAGTTCTGGTAAAATAGAAAATGACATTGCAAATCGCTTGGTGTTAAATATATTTCAAATCAAGACTTGAAGTGATGCCAAAATGTTGGCAGAAAGAAATGTCAAACAATGAAACCAGCGAATGAAGAGTAGCAGGGGTAGGCTGCTGCTCTTTCCAGCATGTATTGGGGAAACTGGTTGTTTGTCTCGAATTTTCTTTCTGGCAGGGGTAACTCTCAGCCGCAGAGCAGCCATTACTGTATTAGGTATCAAGTGTTGAATCATCAAGGAGCCTGTGGAGGTGAAATGGTTGCCTGTTTGTGGCAGCAGTTTGAGTTTTGATTCTTGAAGTGTTTTACACAATAGGATAAAGAGGTTGATAAGGGATGCAGCTTACCTGGGAAGTGCTATAGATCTGCAGTGAGTCAGTAGGTGAGAATGTCTCCTTTGAATAAGAGAATGGAGAAACCAATGCAGATTTCGTTAAGAGAATGTGGAGTCTTCAGCAGTCAAAGACCTTTTCACTCTAGTTTTTCATCACTGGTATACAAAGAACCAGGAAAAAATCTCTGGAAGAAGCTCCTATAACAACTGAGCTTGGAGCAAAGGTGGTAGTAGAGCGGAGAGACTCATAAAGCCTCTCATAGGAAAGGAGCTTAGTTCACACTTTTTAGGGGCCAGGAAATGGAAGACAACCTATAGCTGAAAGTTGATGTGCAGGGCAGGTTTATTAGCTCCCCTTCCTTGTCTTCCCTTTACATGGAAAGTTCTTTCTAGACTTCCAGTGCATTTTGATTCTTACCATGAGTCATTTTCTGTCTCCTTTGGTTATGAATGGAGTGTTCTCCAAATGCATGTGTGAGAATTAGATCCTTAAGTCAGGATGCTATGCATGCACATCCCACCAGAGCTTGTCCTCCATCTCACTTGTGATGAAAAGAACTACATGTTTTTCAGTTACCAACTGCCCTCTGGGTTTTAAGTTTGCTGTTTCTGTATGGCCCTGTGTGACCTACAGGGCTTCTGTCTTTGTAGCAGTTAGCTTCTGCAGCTTTTACTGATTTGGTGATCCTTCCATGCTTCTAGATCTTTGATCCCAGCATCCTGGTGGAAATAATTTTCGTCGTGTTCTACTGTAAGCATGGTTGATGGGGTTTTTGCTTACAAGTCTCTGTAGTGTACTGCTGAGCCTGGCAGACATCATGTTCCTTCTTGGGACACAGAGACATGTACGTTTGCACAAGACACGTGCAAGGTCCCAGCTTTCAGTCCCTGCACATCCTTGTGTTTCAAATGTTTGAGGGAGCATATACCCCTGCAGAGCCTTTACATGATCTGCTGGCCAGAACTTCCATGGCAAAGAGAGACGGAATGCCTAAGTAAAATATAGAGGAGTGGAGATCTGGGAGTTTGAAAGTTCAGGATTTAATAAGTAAATGGGAAAGCAATAACCCACATGCAGTTTCATGGTAGGCATGCTCTGACTATTAGTGAATGAATGACTTAGGAAAACCCAAAAGGAACAGATTTTCTCCAAGTGTGCATGAATGGACAGATCCTGTCTTCTCAGGGGACTCGTGTAATGGATAGCGAAAGCATGTTTACAGCAGGAACCCTTCAAGCACCCTCGTCACAGAACATGTGAATTTCTGTCTTGAAAGAGTCACTCTGGAGTTCGTTTAACCTACAGGCCCCACTTAACTGCAGGCTGCTGTGAAAATCCTGGTGCTGTCCATTCAGAGCAACAAAAAATACAAACTAAAGGGAGCAAAGGCAGGTGAGTTTGTACCGAAGTCTCAACGGTGTAGAGTTGCTCATACCTTACCCCAGTGTGCACAGTGGCCTTTATTCAGGGTGTGTGGATTGATGTCCTGGTTGAGCTGATGTCTGGGAGCATAGGTTGTTCATCAATGCCATATGTGAGAGCAGGGAGTGGAAACCATGTGGACTGACAGCAGGTTCTGTGTGTTACATGTCTTGCTAGCATTAAAAAATGCAGTTGTCTGGTACCCAGACATGGTGCCCAGCTTCATCTGGGGTTAGAAATCGTGCATTAATGGATTTTCTAGGGCCAGCTTTGTACTGTGTGACAGCACACAGACTATTAGGGGTTGGAAGGGACCTCCAGAGATCATCCAGTCTAACTCCCCTGCCAAAGCAGAGTCACCTAGAGCAGGCTGCACAGGAACGCATGTGAGTGGGTTTTGAAAGTCTCCAGAGCAAGGAGACTGCACCATATCTCTGGGCAGCCTGTTCCATTGCTCCATCACTCTTACCATACAGAAGTGTCTTCTCATGTTGAGGTGGAACCTCCTGTGTTCAAGCTTGTATCTGTTGTTCCTTGTCCTGTCACTAGGCAAACCAACAAGGGCCTGGCACCTTCATTTTAACACCCACCTCTCAGATATTTATAGATGTTAATAAGATCCCCTCTCAGCTTCCTGTTCTCCAGACTAAACACTCTTGGAACATGTACAGCAAGGTGAGACACAGGTTGGAGATATTTGGAATGTTTAAAGGTGGCAGTGAAAGACAGGGTTTCAAATGAGCTTAGACATGAAAGGGACATGGAGATGAGAAGTGGTAAAAAGCAATGAGGCCATTGGCTGTATTTGCATCTTCTATGAACATGTCTGCTCATAAGGTGGCAGAGGCACCCCTATTCTCCTGAGTTTGGTGGGACAAGGACAATCTTAAGGGTACATCCTACTTATCAAACTTACTGAGAATGAAACCTTAAACTTATAGCCAGAGAGCACTACATCAGATTTCATTACATTGAGCTTATATTCTCCAAGTGCCCATTAAGAGGGTTTTAGGGTTTCCTTTTAATTAAAATAATGTTGGTTGAGCTTAATATTTTCCTAAAACATTTATTTTAATGTCTTTTTCCCCTGTTACTAAAATCCAAGCTGTGAGGAAGGATAAGTGACCACAAAAAAGGCCAGATGTGCAGAGAACAATATTTTTCAGATTGCCTGGCAACAGGCAAAAGGTGATTCCAAGCCGAGGATACTGCAACCATGAATGGAATGACAAGACCTATGTTTCATGAGGCTGCAAAAGGCTTTGTCCTGATTGCCACGAAAGAGGGCAATGGTCATTTCTAGTCTGCTCTCATCTCTGTTTGGGAACATAATTTAGAGATGTGAGATCCGAACAGGAAGCCAAGAATGCCGAGTTCCAAACCTGAGTGTAGTCAATGACGCCTTGTGATAGTAGACAGTTATTTTGTTTCTCTGACAATCAGTGCATCATTGCCTAAAAAGGTCATATTTTACACATCTAGAGCCTAACTCAGACCATCAGCTAAGGCTGTGAAGTCACTGGAAGCTGAACACATGGCCTGTGTTTCCTTGACTCTCGGCCATACTCACTAACTTCAGAAAGTGTCGGGAAGGTCTGTGCTGGAAAGCTGAACTGTGCAACATCACAAGCCATGGTAGCAGTGAGAGATGTGTTCTCCACCCATCTGCTAGACCCCTAGATTAAATTGTTGTGAGAAAGTCAAATATGGGAGCCATATCTCCCCGCATTCTCAGAGGTGAAAAGGTTGCAGACCTTTGAAGTACCAAAATGTTTACAGACCATTTTCAGTCAGACTGACATAAAATGATCTCTGCTGCTTTATTCGCTAACACCAGCCCTGCTCATTCACTCTCTTACAGTATTGTGTGTAGTCTGCAAAAGGAATTCAACAGAACAGAAATAAAATGCAATCCAAAGAATAAATTGAACATGAAATAACAAATATAAATATAGCCAGCACTTAGGGTCCAGAATTTACTGGAAAGACACACATGGGTTGTATTTATCTTTCACAAGTTTGTAAGATTGATACTCCACAATTTACTTCACGAGCTGGCTTGGTTTAATTTACAAGAGTTTTTCTTAGCCTTTCTGTTTTCACTCATCCATCAAGGTGAAAGTAAAGAAATCAATATTTCTGTTACAGGATGGTTGAAAGAAACCTTGGAGGAAATAAATTATTTTTAATTCTAATCTCATTGAATGCTGCTTGGTTTAACTCTAATCTTTCAGAGATCCATATCACCTCTGTCTATATTCAGATAGGCAGAGGGTCTGTCACCTCTATTGTGCTGCACAAATGGAGGAACATCTGAGCCTTTGCCTGATTCTCACTGTGTAGTATGGCCTGTTTTGTAATAAAGACTCCTTTTGGAGTCTCACTCTGTTTTTATCAAGATTATCTACAAGCATTATAAAAATGTGAAGTCAAGTCTCTACCAGCTTTATGAAACAGGCCTTAAAATATGAACAGACTGTGGCCGATGCAGAGATCTAGGGTGAACCTGGAATGTGATGTGAGCTGCATTGTTCATCTTTGATATATGAACTCTCGAAAGCCACAGTGAAAATTTAGTGCTGCTATTGTTAATCACTTAAGTCCTCAGGTAAGGACAAACAACAGCAAAAGACACTCAGAGATCTTTTGGCTTTCACCTTAGAGAAAGAACTGTTGCCCTACTTTGCCACCCTAAATGAAGCAAAGAAGCTGTGTGTGACAAAGGTCATATGGAGTTTCAGTGTGCTTGACCCCGTGGGCTGCCCAACAGGCTTAGAGAACTGCAAAATTTGTATTAGAATATTTTTAGGAACTTTTCTATGTAACATTGATTTTTTTAGATGGTCACTGTCTGTAGAGTTGTTTCATCAGCACTATAGTAAGATCCTACATTTGCTACCTTTTGGTTGCAGAAGATTCCAAAAATTCAGGGAACAAGGAAGGAATTCTGCACCTTACTGCACTGTTCTGAGGCCATCCAGCTCTAAGGGGATTCTTGCCACCTTCTGTCCCCAGGAAAGAAAGTTAGTGGTACATGGTATTGCTGTGACATAGAAACGGAATCAAAACAGAGAGCTAACTTCCAGAAATACATAGGGGAAAACTTAGCTTGTGATAAAAAGAGTTTTGAAAGCTTTGGGCAAGTATACTTCTACTTACAGAAAGAGTCATGGGTGGGCAATCTGACGCCACATTGTGTCTGTGTGATTTCAAAGAGGTGGTCTTTCCTAGTCAGATGTTAATGGAAGGCTTGTCCTGAATTAGAAACTATTGCAAAGGTCTCTTGAAGTGCAGAAGTTTCTTTTTCCAGGTGGTGAGCAGCCCAGATGCCTAGAGATTTGTTGTGTACCAGATGGTGCAATTGCCTGCAAAACTGTCAGTGAAAGATCTCAGTATTTCCTCTTTTGGGTCTCCAGACCAGGATCTAGAAGTTTGTTTAGGATATCTTGATATGAGCTTGGGGATCTGTGTGGAAATAACAGTATCACATTTGGGGAAGATCTGCAGAAGGTTGTAGTGTGACACGTGGCTCATCACAGGAGCCTACTTCTGAAGTATTTTTCTTTCTCTTGAGCTGTGTCCATAACAGAAAAAAATTTAGATCCAAGCTCCTATCCCTTGTAACTGCTGTTTGCTGAAACCAAAGGAAAAACTATTTTTTTCACAAGGTAGAGGAGACAGTCTCCATGATCACACTTGCTTGTAGGAGGTCTAAGAATAGCTATCTCTTTTCTGGCCTTTATGCCACTTTTCCATCCCTCAGGAACATGTGTTGTATGGTAAAGACAGGCCTTCCAATTCACGGCAGAGAATCACAGAACAGGCATTGAAAACATGGGGAAAGTGTTGGTTTTGTTATTGAAAATGTAAAAAAAAGCTGTATGTTCATGGATCATTTTGAAGATTCTGGGGTTTGAAGCAATTAGTTCATTCCTTAGAAGCCTCTGAGCAGGCAGCATAGTGCTGAGCATCTGTCTCGATGCCCTTAAATGACTGAGTGTGTAGGAGCTGTGGCAGTCACTGCAGCCATCCGGTCCTGCAGATCTCTCAGTGCTAGTTGTGTGGAATGGGTTGGTGTGTATGGGTACAGCCACAGAATCACAGCATGGCAGGAGTTGGAAGGGACCTCCAAAGATTGAGTCCAACCGCCCTGCCAAAGTAGGATTACCCAGGGCAGAATGCATCTGGGTGGGTTTTGAATGTCTCCAGAGAAGCAGACTCCATAACTTCTCTGAGCAGCCTGTTCCAGGGCTCTGTCACCCTCACCATAAAGAAGTGTCTTCTCGTGTTGAGGTGGAATCTCTTGTGTTTTAGCTTGTACCTGTTGTTCCTTGTCCTATCACTGGGCACCACCACCATAAGAGCCTGGGAGTTTCATCCTGACATCCACCCCTCAGGTATTTATAGATGTTGGTAAGATCCCCTTTCAGCCCTCTCTTCTTCATACCAGGTCCCTTCCCTTTGATGCATGGCTCTCTGTGTTGGCAGCTTTGGAGTTAATAATTTTCTCTCAGTGGAGGGCTTCAATGGCCTCTTCCAGCGTGGATGATTTTCATTTGCTTGAGATCTGGTAGTGTTTTGTCTCTGCCTCCTCTCACGTGCCTCACCCAGCTGCCAGTAACAGCGTTCCATTGCTCAGTGTTGTCCTGGTGCATTTTGGCCATTGCCTCCAAACAAACCCAAGAATGGCAAGTTTAGTTTATTTTTTGTTTTAAAAGAAGTAATTAAGGAGCATGAGGCAGTAAGGAAAAAAAAAAAAAAAGCAAATGACCTAGTTTGGTCTTCGCCACAAACCCCACAATGCTCTGGGGACATCTAAGTATGTTAGGCAAATATTTCAAGTCTATCTCTCTCTTGAATGTGAGTCAGTTCAGATAGACATCGTTTCAGCCATTTGTTCACTGGCTTTAATTAGGTAAACTCCAAAGCACTGCAGCGTGTGTTTCTTGTTGACTGTTTACCCTTTTGGTAAGCTTTTGCACCTATCTATCTACAGCCTTAATAAGTAATTTAATCAGTAAGAGTGAAGTCTTCCTGAATGCTAAACAAGATGTTTCCCCAGAGAAGAAAGAGACCTGTTGCCCTTTAGTAGGGTTGTTTCAAGTGTTGATCACATTGTTCCCTGCCCTGCACTGCCCTAGTGAGGCTGTATCTTGAGTGCTCTGTCCAGCTCTGGGCTCAGCAGTTCAAAACAGACCAGGAACCACAAAGGGCTACAAAGATGATGAGAGAACAGGAACATCTCTCTTACACAGAAAGGATGAGACCTGGGTCAGTTTAGCCTGGGGAAGAGAAAACTGAGAGGGGATCTTAACAATGCTTATCAACACCTAAAGAGTGGGTGAAAAGAGGATGGGGTGTTCCAGGGGGTTCTTTGGGGACCAGGCAACGCACACACACATGGGTACCCCCCTCTGGGTACAGTTCAACACTTTATTATAGCTCAAATACTAAAATCTTGAAGAGAAATTATACTGGAAATGACAGTGCTTATAGCTCAAATACTAAAATCATAGAGAGAAAGATACATGACAGGGAATGCCAAGTAACTCTGTTGATCAAAGAGCAGGTTATACTCATCCTATCCAATTGACCAGCAAAACTCCTGAGATGTGTAGATCACAGAGCTGGCTGGCACTTATCATCTTGTTGGTAAGACTGGTGCCACTCTAACACAGCTACTTAGGCTCTCAGTGTATATGGGTTCAGAATTCTGTGACGTATGGCCAGGATGTCCCAGAAGGCTGAATGAAGGAGAACAGAGCTCCTTCTTTATTTTGGAATCTGTTACATACCATCTTTCCCTACTGCTCATGGGGATACTTGCAAGCCTTCTTTCCCTGGTTCTTATCTCTAGTAACCTAGTGACTATTGGCCTGTGGTAACTTCTGACCAAACACATACCAACTCTTCCCTCTTACATGGGGCCAGACTTTTCAGTTGTGCCTAGTAATAAGGGGCAATGGGCACAAACTAGAACACAAGAAGTTCCACCTAAATATAAGGAGATTCTTCTGTCCTGTGTGGTTCTGCCATGCTGTGGAGCCTCCTTCTCTGGAGACTTTCACACCCCACCTGGACATGATCCTGTGCAACCTGCTCTGGGTGACCCTGCATTAGAACAGGGAGGTTGGACTAGATGATCTCCAGAGGTCCTTCCCCCCCCTCTGGCAGGGGGTTGGAACTAGATGATCCGTGAGGTCCCTTCCAACCTTACCATTCTGTGCATCTGTTATACAAACATGTTTCTCTTGTGTGAGGATTCTTCCTGTAGGAGAATTTCCCTTTACCAAGGAATTCAGAGCTGACTCTGCAGATTCTGACCACATGAGCAGCCCTTCCTAAGGTGTGATCACAATCAATGGGACTGATTCTCAAATGACTTAATCTGGCATAAATCAAGAAAAAACTCCCTCAGAGTCATTTGCCCCAGAATGAAAGAAGCAAGATCCCCCAAACTGGACTGACTTGATTGCTCATATGGAAGGAATTGCCCAATTGCAGCCTTTGCACACCACTATATGAACCTCTTCCCTTCCTTTCATGAGCATTTAAATGTAAAGATATATATAAATCAAAACTGCAGGACAGAAAAAGACAAAAGTTACTTTGATGGATTCCACTTCCATGAGATCCTTCTGGAAACCATTCTGTTTTTATTAGATTGATTCTCTGTAAATGAGGATTAGTTGTTTTTGTGGGTTTATGCAATAGTTTTGGTTCTACTTGCAAGCAGGGTGACCTCTGCTAGAGGTCAGGGAGTCTGTGCTCTTTTCATCTGCTCTTGGTGAGTTACAGTATGTAGGTTAAAGGCCCCTCGATACCAGTGAAAGAGGAGATCTAGTTCCAGACATGGAACATGCTTAAATCTTGTGTATGCCAGCCAGGGATATTAATATTGTATAGAACAGGCAGTTGTCCAAGGGCCAGATTCTGTTCTCGGTTACACTGGTGTAAGGCAGACTTGGTTTCCTTTTCTCAGGGGCAGTGCATTTGCTTCTTCATGTGCATGAAGAGTGGAACCCAGGTTTGGTTGTCCATGTTCAGGGGAAGGCTCTCAGCTCTTGCAGCTGCTGTGAGGGAAAAGTGTGATCTGTTGTTCATCACTGCTGCAGCTCCCACGTGTTGGGCACGTCTCAGAGAGCTTTGATGCAAGGGTGGCTTCATTCAAGGCACTGTTAGGAAATCTGTAAGGCACTTTGTGAAGGGTTGGCTGACACACGTCGTTTCGTGGGTTTATCCAAAGTGTTCTCTTCCTCTGCAGGGAGAAAATGTGTTTTCAGATTTGACAGCTACCAGAAAAGAGAGTAATTTCTGACAGCACATGGATAATGTTCGTGCTATCCTAGGAAACCTCCATCCTCACACAGATAGGTATTAATGTGGGCTATAGCAGGTATTGCTGAGCTTTGAGTGGAAGCTTCAAGTTGCTGTGTTTTGATAATATGATAAAATTGATCAAATGCATATTTAGAAAGCCCTGATGAATTTCAGACTTGAATCATTTGGGGAGTGGGAACAAGAAAATGGGTTTATCACTTGGCAAGTATAAATCCAGAACGTTTTAAAAGAATCCAGAGTATTGTGGAGAGAGTGCAGAGGAGGCCACGAAGATGATCCAAGGGCTGGAGCACCTCTGCTATGGGAATAGGCTGAGGAAGCTGAGGTTGTTCAGCCTGGAGAAGACTCCAGTGGGACCTTAGAGCTGCCTTCCAATAGCTGAAGGGGTTCTACAGGAAAGCTACAAAGGGACTTTTCATCAGAGTGTCTAGAGACAGGACAACGGGCAATGGTTTGAAGCTGAGGGAGAGCAGGGTTTGACTGGAGCTTAGGAAGAAGTTCTTCGGGATGAGGGTGGTGAGACTCAGGAATAGGCTGCCAAGAGGGTGTTGAAGGCCAGATTGGATGAAGACTTGAGCAGCCAAGTCTAGTTGAGAGGTGTCCTTGCCCATGGTGGGGAGGTTGGAGGAGATAATGTCTGAGGTCCCTTCCAACCTGAACCATTCTAGGATTCAATGATCTTGAATATATTCCAGGTAACATTGCTGATGGAAAAAGTGAGGAACTGTGAACTGAGTGTTATAGTTGTTACTGATTTACCAGTTTCTATTGGTGGTGTGGCCTTTAGAGGTGTATAGGACTTAATTCAGCAGTGCTCAACAGTGTGTTTAGATACCCTTTAAATGTGATTCATGTATGCAAATTAGCAACCACAGGTCTGATTATACATCTTGCTGAGGCAGATATTACTCCTGAAGTGAGTTAAACTATGATGGAATAAAGCCAGAGTAGGAGTGAAATAAAGCCCAGTGGAACTGTTGACTCCAGAGGCTATAATGATAATTTTTGTCATAGTTACAAGCAGGGCAAACTGATGGCCACAAACACTCAACACATTCTGAGTGGTTTCATACACTTAGATCCAAACCCACCCTGTACAGCCTCTTGGTCTGTCCAGAGTCACTCAGAACAGTCCCAGAGTGTCAGTGGGTTCAGAACTCTGAACATAAAGCTGAAATTACCAGAACACATCTGTTAATTACCATGAAAAGGGCTAAGGGCCTGTATTGTATAGTTTAAATATAATTTGGTTTCTCCTTAAAATCTTATGTACCATTCCTAAAAATCTTCTGTGGGCTTGTTGTTTATATCAAATAACCTTGGTCTACACTTCCCAAGACTTAGCATCTTCCTTGGTCTTGTGGTGGAGCTTAGGAGGAAAATGCCAGTATTAGTTTTCCATTTTCAGAGATACTGACTTGTTTGGGGTTTATGTTTTTAAGAAATAAATGTTCAATATCAGTCAAAGACTGAAAACTTTTCACTGGAAACAGAGATTTCTATTCTGGAAATGTCACAATAATGCCTCCTGAGACTTGTAATTTGGGTGTCACATGTACCCACTCTTTTCTAAGGGCCTGGATGCTTGCCTGGACTACATCTTCATCTGCTATGGTCTTCCCTGTTACAATGGTGCTGTGGAGCATGATGGGGAGGCTGTGGAGCACAGCCAGTGGAGGAGAATGGACTTTTGTGCTGTGATCCCTTTCACAAATTCTCCAGTTACCAGAGACTTTTTCTGCTTTCCCCAGTCACCTGTTTCTTCTCATTTATACTCACCAAAACCCTGAACGTGATTCTCATTGCTTTCAGAACATTCATTGACTGTAATTATAGAGCACCATAGCAGCTGAGGCTCTCCCACTTGCCTTTCCTTTGCTATAGGATAAGCAGCTGTCCATAAGAGGTTTGAAATGGGAGTTCATGTCTGTTAAGAGTACCTTTGCTCCAAGGAGTTGTGCTGGAGCAGTAATTGACCAAAATGAGCACAGTCTCTGACTAGAACTTCATAAATGATATAATAAAACTGCAACAATTGCAGACCTTCACAAGTATAGTTCTACGTACCCTTGTATCTTGAAAGTATTATTGACTAGATACTGTGATAGCTGCTTAATTTTGTGATGCCAGACTTTCCATCTATAATATAGCTGTAAAACTCAGTACAGACAGAGCAATGAACTGATTGAGAGCAACCCAGCAGAGGATAATCTGAGAATGCTAATGGATGAAAAGCCTGGCAATGTGTACTTGCAACCCAGAAAATGAATGGATATCCTACAAAGCTTCAGGAGTACAATTCTACTAACCCTTGTATCCTGAAAATATCATTAACTGGATATTGTGATAGCTGCTTAATTTTGTAATACTAGACCTGTATAATATGGGTGCAATACTTGTATAATATAGGTGTGAAACTGAGTGCAATGGTGAACTGATGGAGAGCAGCCCAGCAGAGGATGACCTGGGCATGCTGATGGATGAAAAATTGGATATAGCCTGGCAATGTGCACTTGCAGCCCAGAAAGCTAAGGGGTATCCTGGGCTGCATCAAAAGCAGTGTGGGCAGCAGGTCAAGGGAGGTGATTCTACCCCTCTGCTCTACACTTGTGAGACCCCATCTGGAGTGCTGTGTCTAGCTGTGGGAATCCCAGTACAAGAAGACTTGGACCTCTTAGAGCAGGTCCAGAGGAGGGTCCTGAAAATAGTCAGAGAGATGCAGCTCTCCTGTAAAGACAAGCTGTGGTTTTTCAGCCTGGAGCAGAGAAGGCTCCAAGGTATAGCCTTTAATATGTAAAGGCAGCAAATAAGAAAAATGGAGACCAGTTCCAAACCATTCCATACCAATATCTACCTGCCCTGGGTTATACCACAAATTGTGCTGTTGAAATGGTAGAAGTTGTGCTGTCAATGGCAGGTCTGATAAGTGTCTCAGCAGAAGGACCAGACCTGAAAGCAGTGTAAAGTAGATTGGTTGTGATGAGGATATTTGCGAGGCCTGTGGCTGCTCAGAGGGATTCGTTTCACTCAGCTGAATCCTGCTAAAAGTCAGGTACTCCGTTGAAGTTACTTGTTTAGGCACCTTCTTTAGTCAAGGGGAAGTGGAAAGCTTGTCCTGAAGTTGCATGAGCCCATCTTAGACGCTCATTCTGGGATGGCTGAATGGCATAGATACTGTCAGGGTAAAATTCAGAGACTGTGAAACTGGTGCCTTTCCAAAAGTGGAAAGCTTAGTGAAGGACAAACGCTGATGCTTGTGGAATCAAATGATTTGCATGAAACACAGCCATGGCTTTATCTTTTCTGTCACTTCCACTGCAGGATTTGCTTTCTTCCTCACTATGCAGCACTTGGTGCCTCCGTAGAGAACAGACTAACTCCAGAGCAGTCTTGCTCTGGAGTGTCCATCACCATGAGCCTGAATACAAGGGCGAAGGAGTCATTTGCTGCTCTCTGTGTAAATACTACAGAAAAATGCTTGTCATTTGTATCTGACACCTTATGCTTTGCCTGCATGCAAGAAACAGGCTAGAGGACGATCCAGTATTTTAAAAGCATAATTCATGTACACTGGTGAAAATGAGGATAAATAGCTACTGTTTCTTTTTTAGCTAGCCTCTGCAGGACAAATTTCTTACAAATACTCGCATGCATGCTTATTTATGAGTATGTGATAAGTTCACTAGAGGTGAAGAACCCAAATATTAGCCTTTAAATGAAGTGGTATTGCTAGCCTTTGGCCAATGCCGTCTAAATTCTTACTAAATGCCGTCTAAATTCCCTTTGTCTTCTCTTTTTAGATAGATCACCTGGAGAGTATTGCTGTAGCTCTAGTCTGATTTTCCAAGTCTGGTAAAATTTAACATTCACCCAAGCAGAATATATTGTCATCATTAGCATTTATAATGAGAGCATATCAAAACAAAATTAGTTGCGTTTTTTTCATACTGTTGGTCTGACAGTAAAGTAGAAACATACCCATCTAAAGCCATAAACACTGAGATAATTGTCTGCAAAGCAAAACTTGACTTTACACCGCTGTTTTCAGACAGCTCCACTTCCTGAAAACAAAGGGATTCTGAAACATCCCTCTCCAAAATCTAACATGGGCAAGACTCTACCAAAAATACACAGAAGCAAAGAAAGCCATCAGGCTAAGGGGGTTTTGAGGGAGATTATGAAGTGTGAAGTAGCCACAGAACTTCAAATGAGAAATAAACAACCACAGTTCACAGATCCAAATTACTTGGTAATTACTTTTTGCTTCCTCGTGAAACTTTTCATTTCCACTGTCATGTCACTGATCAGAATTTTGCAAGGAGATCCAAAAGGAGTGCACAAAGCAATACTCAGCATAGAGGATGCTTAGTCAAGGGCTTATGCTTTTTAATTTATTTTCTTGCAGTGAACGGTGGCTACAGTCATTGTAATTTGATCTCTGAGAAGAAGAACATGATGGACATGGAGATGACAAGTAGCTCAGTACCTGTCTGCAGACAAAGTCTGTTCATCCACACAGGAAACTCACTTATGCGAGATCACCCGCTGTCCTGTGAGAGACTGCTGCATGTTGGGCAGCTGAACTTGACACACTCAGACGTAAGGTATCACTGCAACTTCTGTCCCTTGATATACTCTGCTCTTCTGGGTGCTTCTCTGTTGGAGCTGTTTCCCAGTAGCATCCATGTGTGCTAAGTATTTCTGGCTTGGCTTTCATTTTGGAAGTCCTTTGGATGCTGTGATGGTTTGGGAGTTCCTCGCCCCCCCACACTTTGTAAAATCACCCAGACTAGACTCAGCCAGCTGGAAGTTAAGGACTGAAGCTCTATTTACAGCTTAGCACAATATGCAAGCAGATAGATACACAATGTACAGGAATATTTACAGAAATATGTAAGTTAAAGGTAATACAGAAACACAACACCCCTCCCAGAAATCAGAGTCCCCAGGAGGGGCTTCCAACCACCCTTCCACCTTCTCCCCACCCCTATACCTTACCCCAAGGTTTGCCTTATGTGCAAGGTGAGTTTGGAGGATGGGCCAGGGGGGTTAGAAGAAAAGTGGTTAGTGAGGCTACTCGGCAGAGAGGATGTTTTGTATTCTTTTCTTATACATCTCAACAAGCGTATGAGTGAAGTAGACATCACCATTGTTTTCCTTTCACAGCCAATAATATAATTTTATCCATTAAAATATTCCAATTAGCCTCAAACCAGCACAGATGCTGATTTTGCTGATTTAACCACACTGCTCATTTGCAGGTTCACACTGCAGGGACGTGCATGTGTGCACAGACAACTGTCCAAGGCAATGCCAGAAGCAGTCACTGTGTGTGCAGCTGCATCCCCCTGAACTGAAGTTCAAGTACAGCTTCTCCATGGGAGCTCTTCCAGCACACTCAGAAGTCAGTAAGAGTTTTGCTGGAGGCTTAAGTAGGGTCAGATTTGCCTCCTCTGTACCTCCACCCGCCTTCTGCAGTGCCCTGTTGTTTGCAAACTGCATCCTGGAAGGCAGGGATGATGCTTACTCCCAAATCAACGTCTCCCACATGGCAATTTGGCTTGCCACCATCAAACCTGCAGGGAGCCAATGCCACTTTTATTTCTACAGCATTTCCTTTACTGAACGATTTTCAGTGCTCCCATACAACCACATCCTTGGTATTTGCTTTTAAGGCTGTAATGTGAAAATTTGCTCTCTGGTTTTGATATATACACTGTAGTTGAATATGCTATGAACAGAATCTCTATTTAAACATTTGCTATAAATTAATTATATGAAAACACAGAACTCCATTATTTTTGTTGTTGTTACAAATTTAACATTACCAGATTTTAAACAAGTACCCTAAACAGCCATCCATTGTGAATAGAAACCTGCTACAAATTAAAATCTGTCCATCTATTTTAATTGCACTGCTTTCTGGCAGGGAATATAATACAGAATAATCTTGACCTTTTTGAAGAGCTGTAAAAAAGGAGAAAAACTTCCAAAAAAGTTGCAGCCTTTATCTTAGATGCTTGGAATAATTGGCACTCTGTGCACAGAGAGATAAAGCCCAAATTTCCCCAGCAAGTTCATAGCTTGGTCTTGAAAATTTGACCGCTTCTGATTTCATGATACATACTTATATCTTGTTTCCCCTTTTCCATTTAGTGGTGGGGTAAGCACATCTGTACTTGCCAGAGAAGGAGACACAGTACTATGGCAAGCAAGAGGAATGAGCTTTTTGTTTGTTTGGTTGGTTGAAAAGGACAAATAATACCCATGGCACGTAACAAAATATTCTGCTCTTGCTGCTAAGATTTGTAGATGCCGTTGCAGCTGGATGTGACTCCACTCCCTCTTAGCTTCTTTATAGCTCAGTGTGGGGCTGCCAGTTATCAGCCTTTTTTTATGCTGTCAGCGAGGACAATTATGAAACAAAGATAACTAGGGCAGGAACAAACAAAAGTAGGCAGAAAGTACTCTACTTAGATCTTTTTGGAGCTTTTTGTAAAATCTCTAATGGGGAAATGACAGATAGCTGCATAGAGGACATTGCAGGATCCACCCTCAGAAATATGAACCTCTTCCATCCCCCATTTGGAAGAGGATTCCCAGAAGAACATAAACATTGTCTGCTGCATAACATGGGAAAATAGCAGGTGATATGCCTGATTCTCCTCTCCCTGCTTTTTAGCACAGTCAAAAGCTTTAAGCTTCTGCTGCTAAGCAACAGTTTGAAAGTGTTTGGAGAGTATCTTGAAGGACCCTTCCATTCCCTTATGGGTTGTTTTTGTGTGTCACTGGTCATGCTCTGCTTGTGTGTCTACCTGGCTAATACTGCTTTTGTCTGCATGGAATGTCAGGACAAAGCACTGCCCAGCTCTGCTCTGTGGACCTCGTAGGTGCAGTGTGTAATGATATCACTGTGCTGCTCACAAGACACGCAGTCTAGAGCCAGAGCCTTGGCATGTGAGAGGTGGACAACAGCTGGAATTATTTCTGTTCATGTATTTGTGATGCTAAAGGTTCCTGACAGGTAACATAAAACATGATCTTTCCCTGAAGATCTGAAAACAGAGCAGAACTGAGGTGGTGAATGTCTGTCAGGTTCCAGCGAAGTCAATGGGAGCTAAGGATGCTCTGTACCAGCACAGAAATAGAGAGGTCCAAATTCAAACGAGCTCTCTGCATTGAACTTTGAACTGCTCTGCATTTCTAGGATATGGAATGTCCAAGGAAAACCCAAACAAACCAGAGAGCACCTCCCCTTGAAATCCAAAATCTCCCTCAGGATTTGGGGTTATGGTTGGCTTTGTCCTTTTTTCCCTCAGTGCACTGAAACTTGTTATCCCTTTCAGTTTCTCCGTGAATCACTTTCTCTCCGTAAATGTATTCTAGAGAAGACTGCCTTAATCCAAGAATCGTGATCCTTCTTCTTCCTGGCCCCCTTTCCCCACTCAGTTAATAGCTTTTGAGTTGTGCAACATAATTGCTGCTACATGCTATCTGTGACTGCAACGTGCGTGAGACTGGAGAAGTCCTAATGCCTTCCTTACCACAACTGCAGGCAGCACACAGCTGACGTTGGCCTCTTGTCAAACCATCCATTATCAGCGACCCGCCCACACCACACTCAGTGCTGGACATATAAAACCCAGGGAAAACAGCAGGGCAGTCAGAGAGGGTTGCAAAGGGTCCCTGATGTGCAGCAGAACTCCAGCTTCTTAACGCTGTCACTTATCACTGATTGCACGGTGGCAATTGGAGGCATGTTTGGTTTGTTAATGACCTGGAGATGTCCACTGTCACCTTGTCCTCTGAGGGCACTTGGGAACTGTAGTGCTTCTGGCATGGTGCTACTGGCCTTGAACTGTGGCTCCAATTAAGGAAATCTCTTTGGAAACACTGCCTTAGTGTTCTCCTAGAGGCTGCTGCTGCTCTCCCAACTTTCATGTGCTTGAGCAGCACTTCTGTTGCCTCAGACTATCCATCCCTGGTACATGGATGCTTCCTATGAAGAGAGGTTTGTGGATCTGTTCTCCTGCTGACCGCGCTCCCTTCCAGGGCTGCTCATCTGAAGTCCTTGAGGCCAGCACTGCTTGTGCATACCCGGCCCAGAATCTGATCCCTGGCTATTGCAGGAACAAATAGTGAGTAAGAGGAGCCACCCAGAAAGTTGGATGCCAGGCACCTCGTTTCTCTCTCATATTGGTTTTGTTTCTGTGCCTCTTCTCCCACCAAGGACAGGCAGGAACGAGCAGGGCTTTCCCTAGAACAGTGATGACAAAATTCTGACAGGAACAGAGAAAGTTTGCTTTAATGCAACCTTGATGGTAAGTAGCCCACAGTCAAAGGTCAGGACATGGGATGCAGAGCAGATTCTCCCCAGAGTTAACTAACACAGGGTGTACAATGTGTTAAATACACACTGTACAGAGGAAGCTGGAGCTCTCAGAAAAGCCTTGTTAGTGATCTGCACAAGTAGCCTGTGCTTGCCATCCTGTAGGCCGAGCATAGGTAAGGCTGGGCTGTGGCAACAGGAAGCATGAATTCGGCACCCTCATCATCTTTGCTTTTGAAGTGAAATGTTCCAGCCTGCCTTCTGGTTCAAGACTCCCTTCTTTTATGTGTCTCATGTTCTGCACTGTGGCATCACAGCACTTCAGTCCTGGCTCTGAGTAGGATCTTATGCTGAATGTGCAGATTGTTGCTGGGAGTTGAGGCCTGCACTTGAGCTGAGGCCTGGAGTTGAGGCCTGCAGTTGAGTTGAGGCCTGAGCAGCTGAGTCTAGTTGAGAGGTATCCCTGCCCATGGTAGGGAGGTTGGAGTAAATGACCCCTGAGGTCCCTTCCAACCTGAGCCATTCTAGGATTCTATGAGTGTTTGGAACCTGTCGTTTCTCAGGACAAGGATGTTTGTATCCATCCTGCAGATACTCTCCATTGACTCTATCTTGAACTCCTTACGTGGATTTCTAGCAAGATAGGAGCTTTACATAAAACTTAATAATATGACACCAGTTATCACAGGCTGAAATTTAAAGCTTGGATTAGCTTTATATGATGTAAAAAATGTGTCATGTTTGCTTTAGCACAAGGTTTTGGTACCACTGAATTATGACACAAACTAATTTTTTTGGAAGAGTTCTTGTCCAGAAGAAACTAATAGGAAATATTGTGCCTGACATGGTAAGCTGTAAAATCTTGCTCAGAATGAGTGTAAACCAGCAGACATTCTACTGACTAATGAAGCTATGACCAAGCAGAGCAGGGCTTTCCAAAGAAGTGCAATAAAAGGTTTTTAATATATACTTGTGCCACATATTTTACAGCCATATGGTTCTGTAAATGTTAAAAAATAATGTGCGGATACTGTTGGATTTGTTGTTTTGGGGGTTGTTTTTTTGTTTAAATTTACCATCTGCAAAACCAGGTGCTTAAAGTTTTACCCTGAGACCAACCATGGAAACCTAAAGGGAGAAATTATAACTAATGGATTATGGAAACCTCTAAAAGTTTTTTAATGTGGTGGCAAATGCAAAATCTGATTGTTCTGTGGCACTGAATGGGGGAGAAATTCACTTCTCTCATGACCTTAAAGGGCTTTTTTATATCAAGCCCTTCTGGCTGCAAACTGTTGGAGCTTAGAAACCTGTTACTGGTGAATGCAGTGTTGACAGTTGTATGTCTTAGACAGGAGTCCTTTCTTCACAACCTTAATTTTGTGGGAAGGAAGTTACCTTTCTGAAGCTTTCTTTTGTTTTGTTTTTCTAATTGGTGTTTCTTTGAGAGGTATTACTAAGGAAGTGTTAGAAGTCATCCCTTCCTTCCATCCGAATGTCAGTGATGGCTTAATGGAAATAGTTGTGATAACATCATCTAAGTCATAAAATAAATGCACTTTGTTCATCAGCTTCACAGTTTAATGTCTTCATATCTCCACAATGCCTTACATGTCTTTCATGTTTCAAAATGTGTCAGGCTTGTCTTAGCTGCAGCATCACACAAGTTGCCACATGGTCAGGTTTTCTTCAGCTTTTGTGGTACTAGCACCTAAAAAGTATAAAATTCATTTAAGTGGAACATGTCAACGTAACAGCCATGGAGCACCTTTCTGGAGGGCGTTCAGGTACAGCTTTCCTGCACACAGATGTGCTGATTTCTTAGCCTGGCACAGTGCTGTGTGATGGATCTGTAGATTAAACCCTCCCATGCTGTAAGGATATGTGTGGAGCACCTGCTCATCCTGAGAAAAAACACACAGCTGGGTCATCCATAATAAGTGTTTATAGCAGAGATAAAATATTTGATTTGAAGGCATAAACCAGTTGCTAACTGCTTGGAAGAAAATGTTAGGAGGAAACAGTGCCTAGAGGCAGTGTTTTCCTGAAATGCCTTTGTGGTGTTTCTCAGGGTTTTGCTCCCTGAGTGGCTGGATTTGGTCAAAAAAGATTAAAACTTTGTGCAGAACAATCTTTTTGGGATTTACAGACCCATGTAGACACAGACTGACAGTTTAGATCTACTGATTGTAAACTTTTTCTTCATTATCTTTTGTAGACCTATTAGAAGTAAACACTCAGCTAATCTCTCCTGGACTCTGGAGCACTGCTTGAAAGCAAGCTGTTCTTTCTTTGTATTCCATTTCCCCTGCTGATCTTGTCCCTTTCCTAATGTAGTGAAGGGAAGCATCTCTCTGACACATAAGCAAAGCTCAGCCAACCCTTTGACTCGTGTGAACAAGAATGCCAAGGCGTTTTCCCAGTGTGCTCTGAAGGAAATGCCAATATTTGAATAATTCAAAAATGCCCAAAGCTCTCAGACTTCATTCTCAGCTATTGTTTTGCCCAATCTATTATGCATTGAAAACCTAGATTGTGATTGACGAAGTGCCTGTAGCAGTGCAGAGGAGATTGTCTGTTCCGTGTAAAATTAATCCAGTGTAAAACGATGCTGGCCGGACGAGGGCTGAGAGGAAGCATTGCAGATTTTTTGTGTAATCGCTGCGTTAGGCAGCGTTCAGCAGGGAGCAAGTGCTTCCCTTTCCCCAGGGCTTAACAAGTGCTGTGTCTTGTGTAAAAGTCATAAATCCTGTGGGAGTCGGTGATGCTTAATGAAAACTGTATTGCAGGTCGCCCAGGTTTCAAGACTCAGTAGATTCTGCTGCTCCATGCCTGAATGGAAGTCACCCGGCTCAGCACATTAAACAAGAGTGCTCCAGTGATTATAAGGTTATGTCTGAGGCTTCCACGCATAGGAGAGTTACAGAGGGGATGGAGCTGAGGGCCTCTGGTAGTCTGCATCCTGAAATAGACCTAATGAATAATAGCTTTACAAATTCACTTTCGTCTTACTTGTTTAATAACGAACATAGCTCCTCCCTGGGTCCTTTGTCACTTGGCACCCCTCAGCACTCGGCCAGGCTACAAACAAGCAACCTGAAGAAGAGATGCATCTCCGTCGTGCCGTCTTCAGCTGAAGGAATTGATATTACCGCTATCATCCGCACGTCGCAGACGTCACTGGTCACCTGTGTGAATGGGCTGCGAGCTAATTCAGCTGGCATTTCCTCTCATCCTGTGGAGATCAGTCAGCACAGTGCTCAGAAATCCTCTCGGCCCCAGTCTTGCTCTCAACCTGGAAACCCTTGCAGTGTTCCCTCCCCTCCAGCATGCCTCGTACCTATTTCCAGTGAATGTGACAGAGGTGACTGTGAGCAGATACAAATGCAGCAAGTTGAGGAGAATGGAAGCCTCAGCCTTATGATGAATGGTGCCAGCATTCCTCATCAAAACACCTTGCACAGCACCCAGAAGGTGAGTTTCTTAAAACAAGAACCAGCTGATGATTATTCCTCCACTGCTGATCTTTTTCGGCATCATCAGGGGCTGCCTCCCCCTTACCATCTGCACCAGCAGCTAAGCCAGACCCAAGGGACGCTGCCTCACTTACACGCCTCTATGTCTCCCAAGTCCCTTCAGCCCAGCGACGGGGATGAGCAGGAGCTCAGCAATGGCAAGCAGGTCTGTCAGTGGATCGACTGCAGTGCCACGTATGACCAACAAGATGAACTGGTCAGACACATAGAAAAGACTCACATTGACCAGCGGAAAGGAGAGGACTTCACTTGCTTTTGGGCAGGCTGCGTCCGCCGGTACAAGCCCTTCAATGCTCGTTACAAATTGCTGATTCATATGAGGGTTCATTCTGGAGAAAAACCAAACAAGTGCATGGTAAGTCTGGAATGTATTTGACTAGAAACATGCTACTCTGTTCTCTTTCTTGCTCTCTCTTCAATCTTATTCCAAGTTAATTGTGCTTTCCTGTAACATAGTCTGCATCAGGCTAAGGGGAAACGGGAGAAAACCTTTATCTGGAAGGAAATGTTTGAGTAAGAAGTATTGTAGTTCTTGGAAAAGGGATTCAGCTTCCTTATATGAGAGCTTAGCTTTTAATACAGTGCTTTAGTTTGGTTTTTTTTTTTTTTTTAAATATTCATTAAAGCATTAATAAAGTGATGATCAAAGCAGGCAGCAGTCATTTAACAGAAAACAAAGTCACTGAGCCTCGGGTGACATTTTTAATCAAGAAACTTAAAACACATCTAATGAAATTCTTTTCATTCCTTCAGCTGAACAATAACCCATAGAGTTGTGAGTGCATGAGTTTCAAATGGGAGCTGAGAAAATGAAAAGAAACTTGTCGAGGATTTGAAAAAGTTAAAAGAACAAAAGGAATATGTTTAATTATATTTTCAAAAGTTGTTAGGGGCTTTTTTAATTTGCAAAACAGGGCTTTAAAAAGAAGTAAAAACCATTGTTCTCTTCTGATCAAGAAGATGTAAACAACATCAGTGTTCCAAAAAGAGGATCTTGGGAATAGCACCATCTCTGCATCTGCCCACCAAGATGACAATATGGCCAAACTAAAATAAAAGTTAATGACTTCCATTAAGCTTTCCACATGTTTGCAACAACAATGATACAAGATCCTGACTGAAGCAGATGAAGCAAAACAAGTTTGACACAAGCTTCCAAACCAGGCCATGAAATTTGGAAAGTCTTACTTGCAACGCCCACACGTGCACGCGTGTGCGTGCCTGTGCATACACACACGCACAAGCAGAAATGGAGGGAGTGGTTGTAGCTGCAGGTCTTGGGGCTTGATAGGCAGATTTTTTTGACTATATGTCTGCTTTAATGTTTTGCTCAGATAATGATAGCATGGAAATTTTTGGTAAGGAAGTTAAATCAAGACAGACTTTTCCATGGCAAGCCGTAGCTTTTGATGGAGAAATAGGAAGGAATGTTTATGTAAAAAACTTACTTTCATTTCATTTGTTCAAGAAAAAGCTTTCTGGCTGGCAGTGGTTATGGAAGGGAGAAATCAACAGTGTTCACAGTGTTGTGTAGAGAAAAATTTTCTGTTTAAGTGTTCATCCTGGTTGTCATTCCATTGGATGAATGAAAAGCATGGTCTTAATAACGGTGCTATTCAGTGGCTGTTCCCTAAAATGATACTGGAAATAATGCAGGTGTTCAGAGAACACCAGCAAGCTGTCCAAGATGAAATGGAAATGCTCTAAGACTTCCCTGTTTTGTTGGTTTTTTTTTTTCCCTGAAGAAAGAACTCACTTGCTTGTTTCCAAAAGTAGCTCAATCCCAATTTGTAAAGGTACAAAGGAATGTAACTTCCTATGCATATTTGGTCATCAGTCATCACAGGATAATGTAAATTAGTTACTTCTTTCCACAAAGCTGTGGAAATAAACTGTGAATGCACACGTAGAGATTTTATTTTAACCTAACTTGTGGGTTTAGTTTTTCAGCTGGAGTGAGATCCGTGTTCTCCCAACTTTCATCTCACACTTTAAAAAGAAATACTCAAAACATGACATTCTTGACTAGCTTTCCTATGATGCTGAAAGGTTGAGTAGAGTCCGTGGATGAGGGCACTTTTGTCTTTTGCTGCAAGGTGCATATTAACAGGTATTGTATAGCAAATTTCTAGTGTTACCTTCCCGTTCCTACAGGAAACTGGATAAACCAGAGATGTTAAAATCATTTAATGTCTTAGCAGATGCTAAAAATTGCCTACTTTCAGTTCTATTTGTCTGCATTAGAGAACCAGCTTTTGATAACTTCTTAAGGTTTAACGTGAATATGTTGGAAAAGCTTTTTCAACTGTTACTGCAGATAGCCTTCATGGCACATGCATATAGCCTTGGCATGGAAGTACAGAAAGATCTGGTTTGTTTGAGCAGATTTTGTAACTGTTCCCATACATGGAATGGCCCAATCAGAACTGGGAGCATTGCATTGCACAACTTGCAGTTAACTCTTCAGTTCCCAGAATAGGAACCTCCCACTGTCAGCAGGGATATCCAGCTATTAAATATTACAACCAGGAGTCCTGTGTGGAGTAAAGCTGGATCCAAGTGAGCACATGAGAAATGTCTTCTTTGCAAATGTAGCTTTGTACTCAGAAAAGATCTTGATCTAGCAGGGACAAGATCCAAAACTGCAACACAGTTCCTTCGAGTTATTAATACCGAGCGGGGATTTGCCTGGCAAATTCCATTCCACTTTAAACAAGGATTGCTGTGCAGTGTTTCATTATGCGATGATGTCATTTTAAATGATGGCTTTTCTTTTGATGTGGTAATAATTGTGCTCTTATTCCTGCAAATTAAGAAGGGAGTTCAGTCTCGGTTTATAGAGGTCTGAGATTCTGTTTCGATTGTGCTGCAGCCCTGTTAAAGTAACTTCCCATCTCTTGGTATTTGTAGTGGAGATTTGCCTTTGCTGGTCACAATTACCCATTGTACTTTCTTTTTAAGCCCTTGATGTTGTTCCTCTCAGTAAGATGACTGGCTGACTAGGTATTGAACTGCTCAGGAGAAGCTGACAGCGAGCAGCCTCCTGCCCTCGTGCATAAAAGTACTTTTCCATGTAAAATTATTAATTTCTTATGACAGGCTTTGCTACTATGTACTGTAATAGACAAAGGAATTTTGGAATTCATGCTACTTGAGAACAGGAAATACATGAGACATTTTGATTGAAAAGCAAATGGTTCACTAAAACTGCAGTTAATCCTTTTATTATCTTTCCAACAGCAGTTTCCACAATACTTTCATGAGGTAAGCTTCCTTCAGTCCAACTGTAACACTCTCATCGTTACAGCTGCTTTCAATTTAGCCAGCTTGCTTCTTGCTTTACTACAGACAGTCCACAGGCAAAACAGTATCTGGTGTAGAGAACTACTGATGTTTCAGGTCTGTATTCTGCTCGCTGTGTTTCGTTGCCAGATTCAGTGCTCTGAGTGTTCTGTTTTCATATTCTGCTCAATATTCTAATTAAGTGGTGCCTCCTCGTCATTGTGTCCTCAGCTCGGTTTTTCCTTGGGCTCTGCAAGTAGTCTAAAGGAAACTACCTAATCTCTTTGCAATATCCTGTTATGTTTCATACTTAACTCATGTTATTTTAGTTTTATTAAATTTGGGGTTCATCTGCATTATAATCAAAAATATATCCAACAAAAATAATGATGCAATGCCTTTAAGATTTTAACTTCTAAGGATTAATTTCATGCTTTTTTAGATTTGATGTCCCAGACAATTGGAATTTTGATTGTCTGAGACAGCAAAAATTAGCAAGCTTAAATGGTTTTTATCTTGGGGAAGAAAAAAAAAAAAAAAGAAGTTTCTCATAGCTGCATCTTTTGCTGTCTTTTAGTTTTTCTGATACTTTGGTGGGTAGAGCCCTGCTGATCTCCAGATATTGCATCCTCAGTTTAAGCCTCTGCTTGCAAATGTAAATATAGAGCTGCTCATTTAGCTGTCTGGAATTGTTTGATTTGGACAAATCCATACTTGGCACTCTTTGTGGCTTCAGAAAGTAGAAAATTGAGTTCCCATCACTGCCCACATATGTGCTCAGGGAAACTATGTTGCAGGCCCCCAAAAGATGATCAAGGTAAAGGTATTTATCTTTATGGAATCTTTACATATGCAATTGGTGTTTACAGAAATGGGTGTCAATGTGTGTGGTATCCATGAAAGGAGCTGGGCAGTGGTTATGGCCATTGGTGATGTCTAGTTCAGGTATTTCAGATGACTCCTGGGTGCCTTCTAAACCTGTCACATTGTGTTCTTGTCAAGATAGTTAAGACTTTGAAAGAGAATATTTTATTTCCTTGTATATATGAAAATAGTTTAGTTATAATCTTGATGCAGTGGTTCGAGTGCTGCATTGTGCACAGTGAAATTCAGCACCTGTGCTGTTCCTGGTCAGTTCTTTTGAATCCCCGAGGGTGAGACACTATAGGTACTGCATTAAACATGGGGAAATC
This sequence comes from Ramphastos sulfuratus, assembly GCA_013399055.1. NCBI lineage: Eukaryota > Metazoa > Chordata > Aves > Piciformes > Ramphastidae > Ramphastos > Ramphastos sulfuratus. Next base: position 78,753 of record WBNM01017249.1, on the reverse strand, counting down.
GAGACACAGAGAAGATAAGTACCTTGCCTGAAGGCACCTGTAGGCAATTCCAGCATTCCAGCACAGATCTTGTGTTCAAATCACCACATCACACACCCCAACCATTTGCAGTTTACCTATGAAACACATTTTTGTACAGCTGATGGAGAAGATAGCCGCCCAGCTGAACTTGCTGGTCCTTTCACCCTACAGCTCTGACGCAGACCTGTGCAAACCTCCATCACAAGGCTCAGCTGCATTTGTAACACTTCCTGGGCAGCAACCTGGTTGTTACAATTACAGGAGAAAGGGGCCTGGTGAGAGATTTGTATTATTGCTTCTGCTGCTAAGGAAACCAGCGTGGAATCTCTGCTCTCAGTAGATGGCCAGTGTTCTGCTGTCTGTGGGCAGTGGGGAGCATGTGTCTAGCAATGCATGATGAGTAATGAGATCTCTGCAGGCTGCATCTACAGATGAGTCTAGGGGACAATGCTCCATCTGCAGGGGAAATAGGTCTGTGTGCAACAGCTTATCTGCTTAGGAGTTACTTCACCTAAACAATGAGTTTCCATGCCTGACTCGAGGGAATGTTGTGGAAGTCTGGAAAGTATTTTCAGCTTTTGGAGCAGAGGGTGTCATGCACTGATGCCAAAGGAGTGCTTTTAAAAAACCCCAAGGATAATCTGAGCCTCACTTTCTTTCCTTTGAAGTCAATAGTAGGAAACATCCGTTCTATCAGAGCTGCCTCAACAGAGATCTCTCTTTTTATTAGGTTTCTGATGGCATTTCCCGATACTGTCAGGGAACTGCAGCATTAAAACCACTCTGATTAAAGGAGTAGACAGCAACTCAGTGGTTTTGAGACATGCCGTGTTTGTTTGTTCACAAAACCCACGACAGATTACAAGACAGCACAAATGGGCTTAAGCATGCACCAGCACTGGAGGACAGGCTGGCGGATGGCTGTACATTTGGCACTGTTTCACCTCACGCCCAATGGCAGTTGCTGAATTTCTCTGTTCCCAGGAGAGCTCCATACCAACATAATTTGCAGAGCAAAAGCTGTAGAAATTATTGAGCCCAGGTCATGTTGTGGAAGGGATTGTCCCATGTTTCAGGGCAGATCTTCATGTAGATGGGAAGCACATAACAATGGTGTGGTTGATTATGTGGTGCTTTTAGGGGTTTGAGTTCTGCCTTCTTGAGCTGAGCTGCAGAGTGAGTGGCTGCCAGGGTTTTCCCTGAGGGATTATCAACTTCTCAATGAGGCCATGATATTGCTGACCTTTAGGACATGGCAGCGAGGAGTATCTAATTTATCAAACTGATAGAAAAAGGCATAGGATGCTGGGCCAGGTGGGCTTCTGCTCTGACCAAACAGGGCTCACTGCCTTTTAATGTTGTTTTCCAGCAGTTTGATGTGGATTAGGGCTGACTGGCATGCTCTCCATTGGTGTTTTCATCATGTGAATCTAAATAAATACCAATGAAACAAATTCCAACTGTTGCTGCCAGCATCCAGAATGGTTTTCAAGCACAGTTTATAGATCTGTAGAATGGTTTGGGTTGGAAAGGATCTTAAAGATCATCCTGTTCCAACCCTTCTGCCATGGGCAGGGACACCTCCCACTAGACCAGGTTGCTCAAGGCCTCATCCATTCTGACCTTGAACACCTCCAGGGAGAGGGCATTCATAACATCTCTGGGCAACCTGTTCCAGTGCCTCCCCACCCTCCCTGGAAAGAATTCCTTCTTAATCTCCAGACTCAATCTCCCCTCCTCAAGCTTCATTCCATTCCCCCTCATCCTATCACTACAAGCCCTTGTCACAAGTCCCTTCCTGATTTTCTTGTAGGCCACCTTCAGGTACTGGAAGGCTGCCTTAAGGACCTAAATGTCTCAGCCTATCCCCCTAGGGGAGATGCTCCAGCCTCTGACCACCCTTGTGGCCTCCCCTGGACCTACTCCAGCAGCACTGTGTTCCTCTTGTTCTGAGGGCACCAGAGCTGGAGGCAGAGCTGCAGGTGGGGTCTCAGCAGAGCAGAGAGGCAGAATCCTCTCCCTGTCCTTCTGCTCTCCCTGCTTGGGATGCAGCCCAGCACACAGCTGTCTGACGGGCTGCCGGTGACCATTGCTGCCTCTTGGGGAGTTTGTCACCAACTGACATCCCCAAGCCCTTTTCCTCCAAACTGCTCTCAAGCCACTCCTAACCCAGACTATATTTATGCTGAGATTGCCCTGACCCAGGTGTAGGACCTTGCACTTGGCCTTGTTGAACTTCATGAGGTTGGCATGGGCCCACCTCTCAAGCCTATCCTGTTGCATGCCTTAAAACAGTTATACAGAACATTGGAGAGATCTGGTAAATGCAATATGGTAGTTGGATGTGTAGCATGGAACTTGTTAGTGGTGTAGCATAGAGGAAATATCCAAATGCTATTTCTTCTTAGTTTTTTAATCCTACAAGACCATTTAATCCCACAAAGTTTTATTACATGTGCCCTGATAAATTATGAAGTTATTATTAAGTAATATTAATGCGGGATCTGGTTAAAACATAATTATCCTGAAGTTCTCCTAATGTATTTTTAGAGAGCTGGTCATGGTGTGTAGATGTTGATGCTGTTTCAGTCTTTTGAGTAAGAAAGCTGGATATGATCAGGAATATGGTCACAGCATAGTGGCTGCTTGCCCTACAGAACTCACTGCTGTAGGATATAATGTTATTAATTACCACAATTATGTTTCTCTCAGTGTTAGATAACTTCTACTGATAATACTTAGCATCTACTCAGAGTAAAGTGATAGGACTAAGCAGACAGTGGTTAAGAAAATTTTCTGGGTTATTCCATGCCTGTTTTTTTTTAAACAAGTAGTAACATCATTGTGAAACAGAGCTTTAAGAAGTCGTCCATCAATGAATCTGGGTTACCTTCAATTTGGAAAACAGAATGATGGGAGGACAAGGAACAGGGCTGAAAATATTTCTGTGTTTTAACCCATCCATTTCAGAAAGAAAAAGTGTTACACAAAGATGGTTTTTATTGTTGTTTAAAAGCTCTCCCTATTTGATTCATTCAGTGTTTTTATTTTGCTTGCGGAGTCCCCAAACCAATTATATTTCAGCTCACTCTGAACTCATTTCTGTTCTCTTCATTCTTCAGTGCTTCGATTTGGCTACTGAAATATGTATTTTTTTACCACAGTCCCTACAATGATGTGATTTGAGTAGAAGGGAAATGATCTGCTTTGCCACAAAGCAGCATCCTAAACACTCTGAGCTTGTGAAAAATACCTGGCAATGATCTGATTGACAGAGAGCATCTTAAAGGAAGGAATAATTTTCATCTTAGAAGTAGCTCTCCAGGGTGACTGTGCTGCTAAGCAGAGCTGTGGCACATGGAAGAGGAAAGTGTAGCAGAACTCCTTCACCGGAGCAAAGTCATTCATGTTCTTTGTCAAATAATACAGGCTGAAGTATGCCCTGCCTGGGGAGGTGAAATTTATTACTTGTGGCCTATGATGTCTGGCTGCCAGACAAACTTCTAGGCATGTCTCCCAGGTCTTTTAGGAAAATTTCTGCTAGGCTCTTTTTCCTTCCCTTTGCCCAGCTTGCACACAAAAATGACATCTCGATGCCACATTTTATCTTTATCCTCTTGTCCCACAGAACTCAGCAAGCAGTGATTCTTTCTCATTTTGAGACACTCAGAATTACTTCCAGCTCTACTGTGGCCTGGCTCTGGAGGATACTCCACATGCAGATTTATTCAAACCCCAGTCTCAGCACAGAAACCTCTCACGGGGCATCACCTTTTGAAGATAGCTTGGAAGCAGCGTCTTAACTCCCAATTCATTCCAGCTGCACCACAAGATCATTTTCTTTGCCATGCAGATCAATGAATTCTATCAAATAATCACATCTGAAGATGCAAAAAGGGAAAGGCTTTTCCAGCCTCTAAGCACTGGTTTTGCAATAACTCTTAAGGATTTCTGTTGCTCACGATTTCCCATGTAGCAAAACTGTGACAGGAATTCCTTCTCACTATGCATCCTGTCTAGGAGTGAGTTGTCCATCAGTTGCACTATATGAATCTGCACAGTAGGAAAGATCAAGTGATACACCCTCAGCTAGACAGATGCCTTCTCCATTCTAACCATAAGCTTTACAGAGCAGTAAATAAAGTGGTGAACTACCTCCTGAAGAAATGTCTTAATACGCCTGAAGAGTAGCTCAAAAAATGTGTCCAGCAGTTGGGTCCTAAAACTATGATTCTGCAGGATCCAGCATCATTTTAGCAGGGTAAGTTGTCTCCATAAGACCTGGGAAAGAGGATTGCATCCAGCGATTGAAAGCAGTCTGTACTTACCTAATACCAAGAAGCAGTGGGAGGAGACTTTTTGCTGCCCTTGAAATTTCATTTAGGGAAAAAAAAAAATTGCATCTAAATGTTATTAATCTGATCATTTAGAAAGTGGAGATTGTGAAAGCTTTAAAATTTTAGAGTCTTTGTGATAGTGTTCTTGAGGTTAAGTGCTTGGCTTTATGTTCTTTCTGTGTATGTGTTCTGTGGGGATTATTAAATGTGGCCTGGGATTGTTCTGAGCTCACAGTCCTTTAGCCTTTCTGAACAGTGATTAACTTCAAGAAGGCAAAATAGTTGAAATCACCTGGCAAAAGGATTGGTCAAATTAAAGAGCAGTAAAATTGAGTATTGTTTAAAAACTCTGCCAATGATACACTCATGAATATTTCTTTTTAGGCCAACCCTTTTTAGTGCCCCATATTAGTGAAGCACATATCATTTAATAGAGATGTTCATCTGCAAGCAGCACAGAGACTGTACAGTGTAGTGTGGTCCCAGGAGAGAAACAAAATTCAGTGCAGTTTAAAACTTCATGCAGTTGGATCTCAGTTCTAAATGGGATGTATTTGTTGTTGCTCTGGGGGACACCAGCAAAAGTTGACCTTTAACAGTCAGGTGAGGAGTAAGAAGGCATAGTTCCACAGTGCAAGGTGATTGTATCAGCTTGGGCTTCTCCATGTATCACACTGAAACCTTCACTCAGCTGCTGAAGCAGGTCAAGAGGAGGTCAAGAAGATGATTAGAGGGCTGGACAACCTCCCCTATGGGGCAGACCGGCAGGGTTGGGACTCTTCAACCTGGAGAAGAGAAGGTTCCAGAGAGACCTTAGAGCAGCCTTCCAGTACCTGAAGGTGGCTAGAAGAAGGCTGGGGAGGGAGTTTTGATGAGGGCTTGTATTGACAGGATGAGAGGGAATGAATTGAAGCTTGAGGAGGGGAGATTTAGACTGGATATTAGAAAGAAATTCTTTCCAGTGAGGGTGGTGAGACACTGGAATAGGTTGCCCAGGGAGATTGTGGATGCCTCCTCTCTGGAGATGTTCAAGGCCAGGTTAATGAGGCCTTGAGCAACCTGGTCTAATGGAAGGTGTCCCTGCCCATGGCAGAAGGATTTGAGCTATCTTTAATGTCCCTTCCAACCCAGACCATTCTGTGAGTCTATAAATTTGGTTAGCAAGTAGTCCTGTGGGCATAGTTAAAGAATAAAGTGCTCTTTATCAAATCTTGATCTTCTGGAATCTGACAACTCATACTGAGCAGCATTTTCAAAAGCAGACACTGCTTCTGGGGAGCTTTATTTTGGAGGTGTGCTGCTTTTAATAGGGCATCTCTGAAGCTGGGGTCCTGTTTCTCTCAAACTAGGCAGTTTGTAATTGAGTTACTGAAATTTCATCAACACTTCTGAAAATTTCAACCTTGCATCTGCATCTCCTCAAATGGACAATGACATAAATCTCTCTGGAGTACAGTAAGGGTGAATAATCATAGTGAGGTACGGAGACCAATAGCATAACACATCCATAATAATGCTATTTTGCATCTCTGAACGTGCCTTTGGCTCAGAGTCACAAAGCAGTTTGAAGCTTCTGCCTGCCTACAGCATTTCCTGTGTGGTGGGTGAAAACTCTTCTGCCCAAGTTCCAGACACAGTCGAATCAAGGCTTCTGCATTCTGTCCCCGTTTATACTGCTGTAATTGTAAAGGAACCCCAAAATTACACCAAGGTGCCTGAGCCCAGAGTGGCTCAACCACAGAGTGCCGAAAGTCACACATGGAGTCCCTGGCAGAAAAGGCAAGAAAAAGACCTCCTTCTGGCCAGTGTTTTGTCTTCCACCTGTGTCTTACATTCAGCGTGAGACTGTGCACCTTTGGTGACCAGAAATTCCCTTCTACTTCAGGGCTCTGTTCACACAGAACAAGGGATTGCAAGGCAGCAGGTTTAATCAGATCTGCAGTGGCACTCAAAGACAGTGTTGCTGTTACAGAGGGTTCAGTGCCTTTTATTCTCTTTCAAGGATTCCTGTATTTTCTGTGCTGGGCTAAGTCAGAAGTGGCTTCGTTTCAAGTAGCTGTGCATTTACATCACAGACATGTGTCACTGCATGGCTTTTGTGTTTACATCACTGGGCTGATTGTGGAATCAGGGAACAGCAGGAGTTTTATTTCAAAGTCAGCTTTTGTTGTCTGTGGCAGTGTCTTCCCTCCCTCTCATTCTTTTCTTGTTGTGTCCAGATCCTACACTCAGGTACAGTGGAGCTGCAGTGTTAAATAATTGATCTTGAGCTTTCTTTTGAAACTGCATCCAAGGCATTTAAAAGTGGGAAATGGAAAAAGCATGTTCTCATAATCCAGCTCAGTAAAGTTTGCACAACTGCTCTTTGTTTCATCATCCCTACAATAAATCTTTCATTTTTGCCAATTGAGAATGCCTACTAAATCTGCAAATGATTACTTCCCTGAATTGTGTTGGGATTCTTGCAATACATTTTTCTTACATGGGTAATGATAAAATAAGAGTCCATCAGAAATATTTTATTGCCTGGCAAAGAGCCTTTTATGAAATAGTTTTGATTCAAGGAGATTCTTCCAAGTGTTTTAGAACTGTTGCTTACAACTTTCCTTTAACCCTTGCATGGAGGGCTGCCAGGCCCTGGGAATATCAGGAATAATGTCAGTCAGTCAGCAGCTGGGAGAATGCAGGACCTGGGTATCAATTTAACCTGCCGCCCCTGCGCTCAGGCTGAGAGCATGCTGCTTCAGCATGGGCTTGTAAAGGGTATTGTGTTACTGTGAGATTAGAAAGCTGATGAATGTCAGCCTGGTGGGAACCTTGTAAAACTAATCTGCTGTGTCCATGTTGATATGATTTCACTCTTTCAGTGAGAGAGTGAGGAAGATGAAGTATTACAGAAAGGAACACACAAAGCAGAACTGGTAGGGCCTTATGGGTCACTGAGCCCAGCCTCTGCAATCCCAGGCGTTGTGTCAGCTTCAGTACACTCAGAGGCACAGAACACCTCTATGTCAAGAAAGGTGTGTCAGGAACACAATGACTTGTAAGGCAGGCTCTTTTAAAGTTAAGTAAAACAAATCCTGCCTTCCCTCCTGATTTCAAAATGAGTGCAGCTCCATTTGACTGCTTTGCACAGGAACTGGCCAGCCATAGGAACTGTTTTGCTTTCCTTATAAAGAGATTCAGTCTCAGCCCAGTTCCCTTTAGATCTCAAGCACCCTGCCTCCATGTAAAACGAGGCCAAGGGGCTACTCCTGGAATGGCACAATTCTTGATGCCTGAAAACACATTCTTGTACTGCAGGGAGAAGGGGTCTGGCTGGAGGTCTACCTTGTGACACTTGCTTACACTCACAGAAACCAGACCTGACTCAGTCTGGGGTGCTCTCAAGAAAACCACATCTAAGGCTCGATAGTTGCCTGCTTGCCTCCATACAATGAATTGTCCCTCAGATAAGACATGGGGAGAGCAGGAAAGCAGATTATGGGTAATTATTCAAAAGTATCACAGTTCTTCACATACTTTTAGCTTCCTGCATGTCCTCAAACTAATGACATTTTTAGTTGCATGGTCATGGTGATCTCAGAGTGCACTGTTTACACTAAACAATTTTAGCTTATGCTGTGTCTTCATGGCCAAAGAGTGAAAAGATAATAACAAACACAGAAACTAGATGTATACATCAGAGGGCAGAGCACACCAGCTTGGCTTTTAGCTGGGTACATGCTAAATAGCATGCTTTACACTTCAGACTTGCAAACTTCTGCTTGTACATATCTTATCCTGGGGATGAAACCAGATGCCAGAGTTATCTCAGATCATCAGTGACCATTTTTGTTTAGATTTTGAAAGGAGACAGTCAGAAGCACTACCAAATGGAAAGAGAATTTGCTGAATTTAAAGGGAGTGGTGTCAGAGGTACACAGTGAACATCATAGGGAAGGCCAGGCAAGGGATTTGGTGTTGTCACTCCTGACTGATGGATATTGAAAAGCAGCAAGTTTAGGGCTTTTTAAAGGAAGACTTTTTCACACTGAGAAAAGTCAAAGGGATCAGAGTAGGAAGAACCTTGGTGAGGTGTGGATGTTCTTAATGGTGGATTGGGATATCCCTAGCCTTCCATCAGTACCTCCCAAGCAACTCTTAGCTGGGCCACTAGAATGACAGCACATTTAAACCATCAATATTTGTAGTTGTGTTACTCCATTTTCAGTGCTATAAAAATACCATTCACATAATGGGGCAGTGACCTGCAAGTTCTCATGATTTCAACTGTTTTGGAGTTACAGGAGTTCTGTTCCTTTATGGCAAGCGTCCATCTCTCGTTTTAGTGTCTTTGGCACTTGTCTAAAGGATGGGAAATTTAAAAAAATTATTAAGGGGACAGAGAGAGTCTTTTAAGGCAAGATTAAAGGAATTAAATAAGGGCTGAGGTTGGAGAGAACAAGGAAAGGGAGGGATTGTTTAAAAGAGAACAGCAACTAAGCAGGCTTGATCAGGAAAATCTAAAGCTAATCTTTCAGTTAAAATTCCCTAAAACTGAGGTGTATTTTAGAGTAGAGTAATTTCCTAGTGGAAATATCATATGCCTACCTGTATGGATAAAATAAGATCGACTATATGAAAAACTGGCAAATATGTTGTAGAGAATCATTTTGAATGTAACCTGCCTTATTCCTTAACTCTGTCCTGTGGAAATCGATTGCATCAGCAGGTGTAAGAGAAGGATTTGCATTAGTAGGCATGAGAATCCAATTTAAGCCTTCAGGTGTCTGCACTCCCACGATAGTGTGTGTTTTATTCTTCTGCTGTTGCTGTGAGGTAGCTGGGGATAGTCACCATGCAGGGAGATGGTGCTCAGCATCCCCTGGGATGTGGGCCCCGCAGTTCCACAAAGGCTCCAAGTGTTTCACAAGTGGATGCTTGCTTTGCTTGCTGGCAAGTATGAAATCAGGGACAGTTGGCTAGAGTAGTCAGTTTGCCAAGAAAAGTACTTTTTGTTTTGCCCTTACCTTGACAGAAAAAAGTTTCTCCTCACCATGAATGAAAGCAGTGGAGGAGGCAACATCCCTGGAGGTATTTGAATGGCATATGGACCTGGTGCTTAGGGACATGACTTAGTGGTGACTTGCAATGCTGGGCGGAAGATTGGACTGGATAATCTTGGAGGTCTCTTTCAACCAAAAATATTCTGTGATTCTGTGTCCCAAAGGTCTGCATCTGGTTGCGGAAGGGTGCAGGGCACAACTGCACTGGGAATGTGGGAGCTGCACAGCTGTGGGATAACAGTCTGATGATGCTAAGCAAAGCCTGAGGAGCTCCTTTCTAGACATCTCCTCTGCTAAATCTCTACCTGGGCTCGTTACTTTTTGACACCTTTGAGCATGATAAAACACAGCAGAAAAAGAAAGTAGTGAAAGGCAAGATAATGCTGCCTTCCTGTTTCACTTTGGGCAGGGATTGAGACTCCTTGCAAAGGGGTTTGCTGATCAGGAAGTACGGAGCACACCAGCTCTGTTTGCTCAATATTTGCAGCAGCCTTTTTGAATGAATTGTTCCCTTTAGTAAGTGAAAGCACTCCTAGTTAAAGTCTGTAATGGTTTGAGGTGGACAATCTTGTGCAGGACTATCTTTTTTAGCACCACCTGTGCAAATCTACAAGGTGGATGAAGTGGTTTGGGTATGTCAGCTTGTCAGATACAGGCTCTGATATGTGTAAATTATTTTAAGAAAATCTGTGTTGGATCAGATTTTTGAATGGCAGGAGAAAGAAATGGGTGTTGTAGTAATCCCAGATACTTTCAATTTTGATTGTTTATAGCAACGCTGACAGAAACTAACACTACACACAAAACCGGTTTAGAAACTGCCCTTTTTTCAGAGTTAATGACCCACAGGCTAATGGAAATTTGCCAATTTTTACCAGCTGGGATCTGGCCTGATTTTGCTGGGAAAGAAAACTGCAAGGCAAAGAAACCATTTGGATTTCTGAAAGTCTGTGATGGTTGTCTACTCGCATTATATAATGTTTGATTTTTTTTGTAAGTCATGTTTATAAGTGACCTATACTTAGCAGAAAGCTTGCTTTGTCCAATGACAGCACACCCCGATTGCCCTGGAATTCCCCTTGGCAACTGCATTTAGATCCACTTCTATGGAAACCCAAACCCATCCCCGTCCAGAAAGGGCTTCTATTAAGACTTTGAGGAGCCACTGACACAACTTAGCTGTTGTAGCTCCATGCAGCAGAGGGTATGCATGGGGTCACTAGCCCATTTGTGACACCCAGATCTGTCCAAGGCATTAAGCTGGGCACTTCTCAGATGGGAAGCATGGCCAAACTGGCTGACATAATTAACCTGGGAAAGGCAGAATGTGTACCTGTGAGTACATTTCTTTGTAAAACCAACAAAAGAGAGGAGTGAGCCATTTATACCAATTATAGATGTAAAAAAATCCCTAAAGGCAAGGCTAGGTAACCTGCGTTCTGCACAGGCAAGTGTGGGGTCATTAGTGTCATTCGTGGCAATTTGGTTTACCCCCAAGACTTCCAAACAATGCATGGCTCAGAGCCTTGTGGATTGGCGTGCCTGAAGAATGGCAATGCAGCCCTACACTTGCAGAAGGAAAGCTCTTAGGTCTTACTACAACAAAGGCTCTTTGGCTGTAAAAGTTCCCTTTGCTAAGAGAGATGTTACTTCAGTTCGCGCTGAACACATTTACTCAGGAGCTTTCAGTCTCGCTTTGCCAGAGACAAATTGTGAAAGCATCTAATTGCAGCCTAAGCAAAACCATATTTCCCTTAAAACATAGCAGCATATCATTGCAAATCTATGGGGCTTTGCCCAGGGACCATTTCAAGCAAAAACCCCAATGTGCAAAATAACCACCTTAGACAAAACAAACTATCAAGACTGTGTATTAAATAGAGTGCTTTTGATTCCAGTGTTGTCATTGTTTCAGCTCTCTGTCCCTCTGTGGAGTCAAAGCCACCAGTGTGTACTTAAGGAAATGGTAAATAGAGAATACTGGCAAATGTAGCTCAAATGCACTTGCTAGGAGAAAACTGTGAAAACTGGGCTCTCTAATTTCCAGGAGTGACTGCAGCCAATTTTAATTTAGATTGTGAAAGATGAAGAACAGAGAGCCTTTAAATCCTGATTCTCTGTTCTTCACAACATTTATCATTGTACAGTGGTCTTATTCATGACTTGAGACTGGTTCTGACGAATGTTGATGAATGTTTCATAACGTTTCTGTAGAAATGATGGATACATCATTTAGCTATCAAGTTGTTTGGGTTATATGATGTGATAGGAAGGGCTGACACCAAAGAGGGTGATTATTCTGCTAAATATGTAGAAATATTTGCTGATGAGGAGGCGGCTGTCTGCTGTTGGCTGTGCTGCAGCAGCTGTGAAGTGGCCATCACAGCTCTCCGTTCTAGTGCTGCCTTCCCACTCTCCCATCTGTAGCCAGTGACCATGCAGAGGTGTGAGGGAGAGACACTTCTGCTTCCCCGTGGTATCCCTCATCTGTGGTCTCTCCAGGCAAAGCAGGGTCTCCATCCTTTGTGCACCTGCATGGAGCCTTCCCAGCTGCAAACTTTAAGTCCCTGCCAACTCCTAAAGGCAAATTTCAGCTGTGCAGAAAGCAGGGGCAAAATTCCCACTGACCACAAACAAGCAGGAGTGCGGCCAAGGCCAGAATGACACAAGCTTAATAACCAAGCTTCAGTTCACAGCGTTTTGAGTGCTTCTGTGCAGAGGTGGATGACTTGCCCTGGGCTTTGCTGTACTGCACACAGCTCCCTTGTACACTACCCTGAATGCTGCTCTCCCTAAGTTGCTCCACGTGGTAAAAAGCAGTGTGATTCAGTTTGGGAGGCTTTGAAGACTGTAGCTCAGGTTTAGGGAAAACATGCAGCGTGAATCATCCAGGAACTTTGCGTCCTTAGTGAATACTGCAGTAATTGCACACTGCAGCAATGTTTAGGACAAAACAGGGTGAGACATTGGAGCCTTTTGTTATAGCCAGTCATACCCCACTGAAAGCCAAGTTCTTGTCAAATTAAGCAAACGACTCATGCCTGGCTGTCTTTTGGAGGCTGACGGGTGCTGGTGGGTGGGGAGTATTTGAATGTTGTATTTGAATGTAATTCCATTGTAAATTTGTCCCTCTCTGCTTCATGGTGGATGCAGAACTTGAACTTTACCACATAGTGGTTGTATTAATTTATGGTCTTTGGGTATCAAAGAAACAAGAAATTAAGGTAAGACTCGATGGGGAAAGGACTACTCATTATTTGCTGGTGCAGTGTATTGGTTAATTTAGGAATTAATAAAATTGACAGCTGATAGTGGTTGTTAGGCCAATGTATTAGTTGTATACTCTTCAGCATGCTCCTGATGGTATCACAGTAAGGGTGGTCGCAGAACCATGACAAAGTGAACATCCCTGACAGGCAGTCCCACCCCTGTGCTGGTTGGGGGAGACCTTGTCAACTGCCAAGGTCAGCAGAAAGTTCAGACAGCCATTTTTCACCTGTCTTTTGTGATGGTGAGCCTGGAGGGAGCTGGATATGAAGAAGAAAGGACCTCTGAAGAACACTTTCATTTAGAGAAAGTTAAAGGTTCTTGGACCATATAAGATGCAAACACTGAAATACCAGAGATGAGGCAGGTGAGGCTGGTGTTTGGCACAGGGGAGGTGCTGAACGTGTTTGGGTTCAGGACACAAGCTCTATTTCCCCCTTCAGGAAGGTGAAAGATGTGGGAGTCCTGTGGTTCTGCTGCAGCCCCTGCCTGTGTTTTGTTTGGGTATTTCTGATCTCAGTACCTCTGTGTTTGGCACTTTGGGTTTTAGCAGCAGTGTCCTATGCAGCAGTTATTTTGGAGTTTGGCTTCCATTGTTTGCTCTCGTTCTATTCTTTAATAATAGACAGTAAAATCTGAGCTCTTTTGGGGAGTTAGCAAGATAAATGCAGCCTGTGACCAGTTTCAGTCCTGTGTGGGCTATATAATCTGTGCTATAGAAATATCTGCTCATCACACTGCCTTCCTGCTGCCTTATTAAGCCTTCAAGAGCACTGGCTCCAGTGAGCAATTATGTTCACTGTGAAGGGGAAGAGTTTCGTCTCTACTACCAAAGCCACTCATGACACATTTGGAAAGATAAACAGCAAGAGAAGGCAGACAAAATGTGCAGCACACGTACACAAGTTGGCAGTCTCAACAGGGACGGTAAGGAAATCAGAGGTTACAGGCTGTCATTGAAAGAATACATTATTTTGGTTTCAGAACTGTTATTCAACAGTGGTATGAATCCTTGAGTCATTCAGTGTTTGAACTTCCCAACTGGCTTGTGGTTGTTCCATCGTTCTTCTTACACAATCCCCAAGGACACAAAATAAATCTTTCTATGTTCATGGCTTGATCCAGCACTCACTGGTGTCAAGAGAAAGCTCCTCAGATACCTCAGCAGGCTGGTGAGTTTTACATACTGTGCATGAGCAGCAAATTTGGAAAAGCTTTCCAAGTCCTGGAGAGTCAGTTAAAGAAACTGCTGCATTCTGTTGTAAGACCATCTAGAAACCTAAATATATTTACAAATACACAAACACAGGGCTTCAAATCCATTGTGATTGCTTCCCCCCTTTGATCTTTTGTTTTACTTAGCCTCACTTGTGTGCATATGTGTGTATGTGTGAGTAAATAACTTCATCCTAATTGTCTGAAGATCTCCATAAAGACATAGAGCAAAATGTCTCACTTCACTAATGCCGTAAGTGAGCATAGTGTTTGTGTGTAAATTATATTTATAGAGAAATTTCCTACAGTGTATATGGCCAAGAGAAATAAATTCCTGTCACGGTAGTGAGTTTGATCTATATATTTGCCTTATAAACTAGCAGGTAATAATTTAATTCAAAAGGCCCTTCCAAAAATGCAATTAATGTCTTTTGTTATAGTTTCCCTGGGTTTAATAATCCCCTCTTCCAGATTTATATTGGTTTCTGGAAAGTAATGCTTATTAGAGTGTTTTTCCAAATTGGCCACAATAATCCACTGAAATCTGCCAGCTGAATCATTGCTATGCTTGTGAAATTGCCAGGATCGCCTGACAGTTATTGCTGGGGGAGAAGGGGAGGGGGAAAGGGAACGAAAGTTTCATAATATGTCACTGTTACTGATACCTTGGCTATGGCTCTTAGATTTACATTGAAACGTTTACCCAATTCCATATGGAAGCTGGGTTGGCAGCACTGCTAGAATGGAGACAAAATTCAGTAATTTCATTAAGCAACTCTACTGTGTTCTGAACATATTTTAAACATACATATATATATATGCATGCAAGAGTGTATATGTATATTTAAGTACATAAATATATGGATGGATGCCTGTATACGCCTTCTGCTCCCTGTCACTGGTTCTTGCTGAAAGGAGGTGTCCAGTTCTGGGCCCCTCAATTTAAGAAGGACACTGAGGTACNTAGAGAGAGTAAACCAGGGTCGTGCACTGCATACAGAATCCCAACACACAGAATCCTTTGGAAAACATGTTACCATGTCACAGTGAAATCTTTTCACCTGCTGCCACATTAGCATCTCCATGTGCTCACTCCTTGTGTAGTGCAATTGAATGTAGGTGGCAAGGAGTAGGCAGCCATAGCTCCAGTGGGTGTTTTTTTCTCCTGTACTTCTGAGGTGACTGTCAGGAGCTGACTGTGCAGTGTCTGAATTGGCTTCCCATGTGAACCACTGCAGATCCTGCCCTAACCCTCATTTTAAGCAGCATTTACATACTTAGCAATTGCTGACAATAGGCATTCTGCCACCCTTAATTTTTCACTGTGAGGGTGATAGAGCACTGGAGCACCACAACACGCAGGTGGTGGAGTCTTCTTCTCTGATGACATTCAAAATCTGCCTGGATGTGTTCCTGTGTGACCTGCCCTAGGTGATCCTGCTCTGTCTGGGGGGTTGGACTCGATCTCCGGAGGTCCCTTCCAAGCCACTACCATTCTGTGACTCTGTGAGCCTACTGTAAAGGTTTATGAAAGAATAGCAGGTTTATGGCTTGCCAGGACTGTACCAAAGGGAGAAAGAAAAAATGCTTCATCCCTTATGAGTCCTGCCACCACATGGGGAAGAGTATGTAGGCTTGGGGTGTCTGTGATAAATACCGTATCCAGCAACCAGCCCTGGTGAGACTTTTCTTGGGGCAGTGTCCACCCTTAGTGAGCGTTTGTATGTGGGATTTATATTCTGCTGGTGTAAATAAGCTTGTATTAAAATAATCCATCTGCCGGGCAGGATGAGAGGTGTAAGAAAGAGCAGTGTGCTGCTGCACAGGCAGCTGGGACATCCTGTGTAGATAATCACAGAATGCCAGAGGTTGGAAGGGACCTCCGGAGTTTGTAGAGTCCAACCCCCCTGCCAAAACCAGGATTACCCACGGTAGTCTGCACAGTAATGCATCCAGGTGTGTTTTGAAAGTCTCCAGAGAAGGAGACTCCAAGACCTCTCTGGACAGCCTCTTCCCATGCTTTGTCACCCTCACTGCAAAGAAATTTCTCCTCATGTTGAGGTGAAACCTTCTGTGTTCACATTTGTATCCATTGTTCCTTGTCTTAATACTGCACACCACCAAAAAGAGATTAGTCCCCTTCACCCCTCAGATATTCATAAGCATTGATCAGATTGCCTCTCAGCCTCTTCCTCTCCAGGCTAAACAGTCCCAGGGCTCTCAGTCTCTCTTCATAGGGAAGGTTCTCAAGACCCACAGTCATTCTCATTGCTTTCCATTGGACTCTCTCCAGCAGATCCCTGTCTCTGTCCAATTGGGGAGCCCAAAACTGGACACAGGTGTGGTCTCAGAAGGGCAGCCTTTTCTTTTTCTTTTCATTTCTTATTTTTCCTTTTTATTTCCTCATTTTTTCCTCTTAGACAGATGTGACTTGCTCTTCTTCTGCCATCATAGTGAGCCAGTGAAGATGTCTGGTTACTACTCCAAGCAGAAATGACAAAGGGTCAGTCATGAAAAGGGTGATTTTAATGCAAACACTGCAGTCCAGTTTTCTTTTTTTTTTTTTTTCTAATCTCCCACCTCCCTCCTTTCCTCTCCATCTCCTATTTCCCCCCATCTTTCCCCTTTTCTTTCCATCTCCTTCTTTCCCTCTCCACCTTCTTTTCCCTTGTCTTCCTTGTTTCCTGTCCATCTCCTTCCTTTTCTCCCATCTTCCTCTTTTCACCATCCTTTTCTTCTCAGCCATTGCCATCCTTTCAGCACCACCTCCCCCCTTCTACCATATCTGCCTCTTTCCCACCCAACACCACCATTTTCCCCTTTTATCCTCCAAACTCAGAGCACCTGGGTTCTGTTGCAGTCTCCTCCCACACCAGGTGTGACCACTTTGCCTTCCCTGCCCACTCCCCTTTATAATTGGCCCCAGGAAAGGCAGAAGGCCTCAGCTGTGCCCAGCTGGGTAGAGGAATCCTTCTCCCATCATCACTGGTGAGTCCCCATGGTGCATGCTGGGTGAATGGGAGTGGGATCTAAAGGCTAGGAATAGGGTTGATAATCACTGTAACATTGGTCATGGATGTTGGCTGAGTCTCCTTACTTAGGCTGAGCTCCTCTATGTTTAGTTGCTTCTTTCTGCTCACTTGTAAAACTGTAAAAATGACAGGAATGAATCTGTAAAATGTTCTGAGAAGTATTGAATTAGCATGGAGGCAGTGTCTGAGAATCTCTAATGAGGAAAATGGAATAAAAATCAAATCTCATTAACACTCTTTTATGTCAGAGTGGCTAAAACTCTGTTTTGTTTTGTAACTAAGTTAAAATTAGCTTTGTTCAGTACCAGGTGAAATCCTGACTCTTCTAAGCCAGGTCAGGGCACTGGATGACAATGATGCAGTTCAGAATTTTACTTGATTAAGCTGCCTGACAGCTAGAGGTTTTTACAAATTGTTATCTCAAACCATGTGTGTTTCTGCTTCAAATTGTACTAATTTTCCCATGAACTAAGTAATCTCATTTCACACCATTGTGACTGCAAGCTACAATTCTCCAGACACTCTGTGGGTTGGTTGGAAAATATATTGATTTGTTCCCAGGTGGATAAAGGTATAAAGCTACTGCACAGGTCATACCCTGAAGTCTGTAAGTGTGGTTTTCAGCACTCTTATGCACCCCATAAGGTTCAGAGGTTTACAACTTAAAATTCCAAGAGGGTAAATGTTAGGTGCTTAATGAGGACAACTAGACAAGATCTTTTCTTGGCTGTAGCCTGGGTAAAGGCTCTTGCCTAAATTTAGGCTGGCATGTGAAATGCCATTCTTCTTGGAGGAGTTTCTCCTTTTCTGCAGGGTAAGGCTTGTTGCAAGGGGCTTGTTAATGTCACTCTGAACTTATGTAGGGGAATTCTGATGATTCTTTCAATTATCTTAAAGTTAGCATTTTTCCACTGACATTTTCATGTTGCCAACAGAGAAATCCAGAATAGCTTGGAATTGATATTTTTGCAGCATACTACCCCAGGCACCATGTATCCAGGGAGATCAGTCTGTGGAGGGAAGCCAGCCTGTAAAGGAAGATGGGAACATAAATATACATACACACTTAAGTGGAACAGATGGTGTACACTGGGAGTGAAGGGCTGGCACTGCCCTGCTCAGGTGTAGCAGATCCAAAGCCTTCCTATTACAAGGCAGAAAAGCCACTGTGGTTTGGATTTTTTTCTTGTTCATATTGGCACAGCTATAGCAGCTCTATTATGGAAGTTTTGACTTTCTGTTTCTGGTAGATTATGGGCTGAGATACTGGATGCCCATTTCAGCACAGCTCAGCAAATAATGTTCTGAAACATCCTTTCATTCCACTATATATAGTTAAAATAATTTCCATATCAGCAGACACTGATTTTCAAAATGATGCTTTAAAGCAGTTAAGCTTCTACTAAATTTTCCTTGTGATGAAGGGAAGTTTTCCTTTGGTACCAGCCAGGCGCATTGCTTTGGCTGTATCTTCCAATGCTTTCTGTCCCCTGGTGTTGCTTATGGGGTCAGCTCGAGTGTTTTGGAGTCTGAGGGAGCAGGCGTGCTCGCCCCCGACAGGCATTGTGATGTGTCTGAGGCAAGCCTCGGTGACAGGCAGCACGTGAGAAAGCAGCAGTGCTGTTTACATTCGAGTGGTAAATGCTGCTGTTAGTGCAAGCCAGCAGAGCTGCAGGAACAGTCCTCTTCCATTTTTATTGCCCTAGGCTTTGTAAAACAAGTTTTATTACTCTGATTTGAACAGAGATGATGTTTGTAATGCCTGCTTATGCTGTTTCAAACTTGAACGTAATTTTTTTTTAAGGGAGTTTTATGGTTTTGTTTGCTTTATGGAATAATTTTTTTAATGCCTTCTGCTAAATGAAACTAAAATAAACCTAAGGGGGGGGGGGAAGTGATTCTTTGAAATTAATTTATTATTTTGTTCCTTTTTTGGACAGAGATTTTCATCAAGAGACAAGGGTGCAAGGTTATATTCAGCCTTGGCCTGCTGATTTATGCTGCCATGGTTATAAAAACTGTAATGATGTCCAATAACTAGGAACAGGAGCTGTAAGGATAAGCTTTGCAGTACAGTGCTGCTCCTCTTTTTCTCCAGCAGCTTCGTTGGTGGTCGAGATGTAATTCCAAACCCTCTAGATCTTAGATGCTTCTCAGACATGCAGCTGCTTCTGCTGTAAGAGAAGTCTAGGCCTAAGATGGCATCGTGCAGACCTCTGCTGTGGCTCTCACATGTAGCGTTTACTGCAGAAAGCTGCAGATGAAAAAACTAGAGCTGTTGTTTTTCTTACAGAGATAATTCATAGAATCACAAAATGGCTAAGATTGGAAGGCACCTCAGATCATCTACTCCAACCTCCCTGCTGTGGGCGGGGCCACCTCGTAACTAGTCTCAGCTGCTCAAGGCCTCATCCAACCTGGTCTTCAACACCCGCAGGGAAGAGGCATCCACAACCTCCCTGAGCAGCCTGTTCCAGAGTCTCACAACCTTCATCCTGAAGTACTTCTTTCTAAGCTTCAGTCTAACTCTGCTCTCCCTCAGCTTCAAACCGTTCCCCCTTGTCCTTTATCTAGACACCCTGATGAAAAGTCCCTCTGCAGCTTTCCTGGTGGATGCCTTCAGCTATTGGAAGGCAGCTCTAAGGTTCCCCCAGAATCTTCTACCCATGCTATGGGATTCTGCCTCAAGTGTAAGAGATAACATTTAAGATTGGACACGGTGTGTATAGCAATATGTGCCTGCAAGGCTGGTGAGTGCCTGAAAGAAACCAAAGATATTTGCTAAACCCATCAGTTTGCTTGAGACCGTGTTAATGCCAGCAATTGAACATCTACAAGTAGTTTTAAAAGGCAAGAGCAATCCAGCTGCATGTCTGATATGCAAATAGGAGTTTGTTATTGGAAGGGAGGACTAATCAGTTGTCACTTGAAATTGAACTTGCCAGTGTTGTTCAACAGGTCCCCTTCTGAGTATTGCTGTGATACTAGAGTGCAGCGGCATCAAAGAATAAGCCTTTGGAGCAGCAAGTGAGGTGAGACTGCTTTGCCTTATGTTTATAGGGAGAGAATGGCTGTAGTAACCTTGTGGTGTCTGCTAGCAAACACTGATGTGTTCCTGTCTCCCTGTAGAAATGATTGATTCTTTTAAAAAGAATCTTTTAAAAATGCCATTATTTTCAGCTACTTGTTACTGTGGCAGTGTGGAGTTATCTCCGTGTGGACAGCTGGAATTGTATATTTTACGAGGGAAAGTTGGTTGGTTTGCCTGTGTAAGAGTGTGGTACAGTACTTAGGTTTGGGTTTGCAGATTAAGGTTTCTCCCACCTCAAAAAGGGTTGTTGGCATACAGACTTGACCACAAGTAAACTGCACTGTCATCATTCAGATGAACAAATGACAAAAATGTTTATGCAAAAAGATTCTTTTCATAGAACCATAGAACTGCTGAGGTTGGAAGAAACTTTTGAGATTAAGTCCAACCGCTTGCCTAGAGCTCGAAATTCACCACTGCTGCTAAGCCAGCCCTGGTCCCCTGTTCTAAGTACATGTAGCAAAATCTCTGTGACTGCTTTGCAAGTGAGATCGGAATACAGCCCCTCTGTGGCTAATACCCTTTGATACCCTTTCTGTGCTAGAGAGAGTGCAATGGAGAGCCATATGGATGATTAGGGGACTTGGGCATCTCCCCTGTGCAGAGAGACTGAGAGTCCTGGGGCTGTTTAGTCTGGAGAGGAGAAGGCTGAGAGGAGATCTGATCAATGCCTATAAATATCTGAGGGGTGGGTGTCAAGTGGAGGGGGCTGATCTCTTCAGTGGTCAGCAGCAATAAGCCAAGGAGCAACAGCTACAAACTGGGACAGAGAAGGTTTCACCTCAATGTGAGGAGAAACTTCTTTACAGAGTGAGGGTGACAGAGCCCTGGAACAGGCTGCCCAGAGAGGTTGTGGAGTCTCCTTCTCTGGAGATGCATTCCTGTGCAGACTACCCTAGGTGATCCTACTTTGGCAGAGGGGTTGGACTCAATCTCTTGAGGTCCCTTCCACCTTCTTAACATTCTGTGATTCCGTGATTGAGCGGACAATGCAAAAGACACATGCACCATCAAGTTGTTTGAGCAACTAATATTTGACAGTTTAAAAAAGTTTTCTTTTAGGCTGAGCTTTATGTAAAACTGTTTACATTAAAGTGACATCCAATTAAAGTGTATCATGTAACCCACATCACAGTTCAGCACACATTTTCTGTTTTAACTGACATATGGCCCCATTTATGACAATAAAAATCACCATGTTTTGATGATATGTTCACATAATTTATGTGGAAAAGCAGAGGGAGAGAAGCTGGGAGAGGGAATGCTTTTACTGTGTAAAGCTGTTATTTTCTGTGATTCATTAAATGTCCTTTAACCCATGTGTACAGACAAATCCCTCTTCCCTCAATTTCTGCCCACCCCCCCATCCACATTGTCCATGCTGGACAAAGGGACTTCACATCTTTTCTGAGCAGAGAAACATGTTGTACGGTCTCATCCCATACCTGTGGGTATTCTTACACTAAGGGATTCTTTAGTATTCTGTAGAGCAGATGAATAAGTTAACCTATAAACAAGTCTACAGACAGCAGAGCTAATTAAGCCCATTTGTTTCAAGACTTAAGTGCTTGTGAGGATTTTCTGATTAGAAAAGTTAGTCTCCACTTGAGAGCTTTCCTTCAGTCCCTTCCCTAGCTCCCAGTTTTCATGAAGACTAGTAGGAGATTGGTATCTTTGCAAGCAGCAAGCCTCTGCCATTTTGCCTGGAACGTTCTCTTCGTACAGAAAATCTTTCTTGCACGCCTTTAGTTTTTCAGCAGAGCCAGGCTGCTTTCATTGGGGTAAAATAGGTAAGGAAGATGGTTCTTCTTATGGGCCGTGAGCCAGCATGAGCTTGAGTATCTCAAGCACCTGCAGCAAATTACTGTCCATGCTCTGAGCCTCGCTAGCTTTGACTCTCTGGAGAGAGGGGGTGGGGGGAAAGGCTCTAAACTGATTTTAATCTGCTTAAGGTGGGACCACAGCAAAGTATTATTTTTAAACTCTGTCTTTGCATTTTTCCCTTTAAACAATTGGATTTAACCCCTCAGGCCTTAAGGGCTGTTTTTATGCAGCACATCAGCAGAAGAAAAGACTTTGCTAGCTGACAAAAATCACCATCTGTAGAAGAATCAGCCAGTAAGTCTGCAATGAAACCAGATTAATTCCTGAGTTTTCCATATATTAGAAGGTAGAATTTACTTTCAAATGTAATGGCGAATCCTTTTTTTATCTGTTGTTTTGGGACCAGACATTGGGGATTGTTAAGTGGTAGCTGTTGTTGCGCATGAGAGCACAGGACACGATGTTAGTTGGACTGTATAAATGAGTATGCCATCTCCTGCTTGCCAAGGTAAACTAGACCATCCACCTGCAGACTGCTTATTCATAGCATGGGACTGACAAAGGAAACCTTTAGCCTGTACAATTTTGGTCAGTAGATGTTTGGCCACTGTCGCGGATAGGAATTGAGTCATGTCCTCTCTGAGTGGATTCCTGAATGTATACTGCAAAAAGCTCCACGGAGACATCACCCAGACATTAAATTGCAGCTGTCTTGTTTCTTCATATATTTGACTGTAAAGCCTCATTTTCTCATTTGCTGGAGCAGGAACAGAACCTTGTCAGTTGTAAGGCATTACACTGTAATCACCCTGCATTTTCTACTCTAATGACTTTTTGAGTCATCATTCTTGACATAAGTTAATGTGAAAAGGAAAAAAGCCCACTTCCTCGTTTGCCTCTAACAATGGAAAAACCTAATAAACTTGCCATCTACAGTCCAGTGGGATCTAAGCTGCTGCTGATAATATTAAATCCTGAGAAATGTAAAAATTCTAATCAACTATGGCAACCTCTGGCAGAACCTTCTCTTTTTAATGAAGTATGTGCATTATGTATAGTTGGATGGTGATCCTAATCAGGGTACTCAGATCTGTGCTCTCTGGTTTTGATCATTATTACCAAGATTAAATAGGCATAGAGCCAAGATGTTGCTGTGTAATAACCTAGGAGTTGAGAAGAAGGGAGGAGAGGGCAAGGGATTATTTATTGGTTGGATAAATGGGGTTAGCAGTTATTGAATGTAGCAGAGACTTATTTTCCTGAAGCTGATGACCATTTATACAATGAGGCTTATGAATGGAGAATGTCTGTCAATTTAAAGAGTAAAACAGGATTGTGAGTGAAGGAGAAGGCCAAACCCAGACCCTCTGCCCTGGGGTAGTTTTTAGAGTTCTAAGAAATGGCTGAGTAGAGTTGCAGACTGTTGGACAGCAAATGTATGTCTGCTGGTAATCAGCTTTGTGCAATTATGTTTTAAAGCAGTCTCAAAGAGTTAACCTGAATGCTTTGCAGACCACAAATGGAAACCTTCAGTCTTTCTCTTTCGTAGATGGCTGAAGGTTTGAGTGTAGGAGTTACTCAGATGTAGGCAAAAGAATTGTTTTCCAGCTTTTAAGAACACAGAAATCCATTACATGTGCTCAGAAGCTTCACTTTCACCAAGATCATTAAATACAAATAGAAATTCCCTCCTCAGTGCAGAATTGTGCTGTTTCCCATCAACTCATCACCTCAGAGAACCATTCAGGTTTCCTCACTATGTAAAGTTGGAATTGTGACGTCTGCTCCTGTTCTGTAATATGATTCCTAGAGTTCTGGCAGTTTCTTCAAGGAAAATAATTTTACAGGGTAGGGTTTTTTGGCTTGTTTTGTTTTTAATTAAAGTCTGAAGCTTTCGTCAGAGAAATTTCTGTATCCATCCAAAGGAGCAAAAAGAGCCTGCAAACCCACCCTGAAAAATTGTCCTAATAAAAATTAAGGAACAGTTTGAAAGAACAGAGGTTAATCTTCTTAAGAGTCTGGTTTCCTCTGATGTGGAAGTTAACAAAAGCTAATGGGAATGTTGTGTGTTACTCTGGGACAGCCTAAAACATGCTCACACTACATGCAGATGGGAAACCTCACAGCTGGCTTTGAAGCACTCCTAACAAATTTATTTGCTGTGTTCCAAAAGCAGAGTTAGTGGTCAGTGCTCTCAGGGTAGCCTGTGCAGAATAGAGACTCCTCCAAGCTCCTGCCACTTCTCTGCTCTCCTGCATGCAGTTTCTCACCTATTTCACCTGAGCTGGTCTTGAAGCAATTCTCTTAATTATTTAATTGGAACCCACCTGAGCAGAACAGCAAGGCTTGGTGGTAAGAAAAGGAAAGTGTTTGTCTTGACAGGAAAGACAAACGTGCCCCCAAAAAGAAACAGCCAGTGAATCAGAGAGCACTAAGGATAAAGGGAAGAGATTTTGACTTTGTTTTAAAGTGGTCTGAAATATGCAGTCAGCTTGAGTCAAGAGAGAAATGGTGTCTAAGGAAGAGCACTTTGACTTTTTCAGAGGTGCAAAATTCTAAGCACCTTTTAAAATCAGACTGTAAGGATTTAGGTAAAGAATTTGGCCTAGTTTCAGTTGAAATTGATGACTCACTGCAAGCAATGTTAAACAGAAAGCTCAGGATTTTCAGAATGGCAGAACAGAAATTAAAATCTCCAATGCAGTACCTGAAAGTTGAAAGAAATGTACTGCAGGTGAAGTTTGGGTGATGCAGCCTGGGGCTCTCAAACCATGGGTTTTAGTCCAACAAATTCTACCGTGTAGAAAGGTTATCTGCCAGGTATAGCATGCCTTTCCTCTGCTGCTGAGATGAGAGCACATCAGAGAGCCTTGCCAGTTGGCTATCTGATGTAAGGTGGCTACAGATTATTTTCCAGTGAGGTCTGAACTATGCTTGCCTCCCTTTTTTATGTGCCTGGTCTGTCCCAGGTTTCTGAGGATTATGAAGAGTACGTGTTGTACTCAGCTTCACAAGAACATGTTCTTGCTCGAAGTCACTGAATTCTCTAGTGGAGATTCTGATTAAGAATTAAAGTTATCCAAAAGAGAGTGAGTCATGTCCTCACATCTATTCTCTATGCCCACATCTGCCTCTGTCCCTTTTCTCCTCTTTTATGATTGCTAATGGTTTAGTCGCAAGGTTTCTGCCATACTTGCCCTATTAAAAGCTCCCAGCTGGTGTTTTGCTCCATGTCCCAAAGGACTTGTTTCCTATTCTGGAACAATTCCCAGTTCTCCTGGTCAGTGGAAAATACTTGCCAACCTGAAACTGAGTGAAAACTCCAAGGGAGCTATTCTCACACTGTGGTACTTCAGCCATCGTTCTAGGAGAGGCGAGGTTTTGCCATGATATCTTCAAGTTAGCAGGAGGATCCTAAAAGGCAAATGGTGAATACTGAAGGCTTGAGCCTGAGGAAGGTGGTTGAATCAATGCAGAGAAACTCCTCTTGAGTCTCTCTGCCTGGCAGTGCAGCTTGAATATCTTCTGTCATTCATCTCTGGCCATCCTAGCTAGGTTTTGGATAAAGTTGTGCCACTTGTCTAATAGTGGCAAGAAGTCTGCAAGTCAACTTCTCTGGCTAGCATGCCTGGAGCACTGCATTTCTAAACATACGCTGAGTCACCTACCCTGCAAAACTGAACCTGGCTTAACCCTGGATGGAGAAGATTGTGGTTAAACTTGCTACAGAAATAATTTTCAGATCCTGCTTTAAAAACTGGTTACAAGCCAAATGGAGCTTGCAGTGTTCTGCTCTCATGTTTTTCAGGGGCATTCAGTTGTGATTTGAGGTTAGTGGATTTATGGGAAAAGAATTAGAGTGGTCATAAACTGGGACTTAGCCATTACTTACTCATCTGCAATAGTGCAAGCTGCTTCTGTTCTTCCTTCTGGAATCAAGTTCAGTGATCTCACTTTAATTACCTGGCTGAGATGAAAGGTTAAATATATAGACCTTGCAGAGCTGCTGAACTCCAAGACCTTGGGGACTGCTTCAGCCTAGATGGGATCCATGGATATCCAAGACCTCTTCTGCTCCAACTGGCTGCTAAGACAGGAATATTACGAGGTAACCTGGTGAAAGGTACCACAGCCATTCCCTGAGGAAGAATAGGTGGAAACATGCTGAGCTAATGATTAGCAGTCTTGTCTGGCAGTGAGTCTTTGCTGATTGAGGATATCAGTGTGAGTACAGCTTTTAAATGTGGACCACATGGCTTCTGCCTTGCTGCTATGCAGGATGATGTCTGAGCAGCTTCCTCATGGCTGAGTCTACATTACTTTTAAAAACTAAAGATATCAATAATATATGAAAAATCAGAAGGATTTTCAGAGATTTGCAGTACATGATAGGCTTTACAGCACTGTCTTCAGACTTAGGCAGGCATTTCCTTTAATAGGGAGAGAATAAAAGGTAGGCTTCAGACTTTGAACAGCATTGTTGATCTTCCTGGGCCACATTACATGTGCCAAGAGGCCCAGTTTTTTCAGTTCCCTCCTTTTCATGCCTTTTAATGCACAAGGCTTTTTAGTCTGTCCATCACTGAGATAAGCAGCATCTCTTTAAGGCCATGGTGAAGAACCAGTGTGTTAACATCCTTACCCAAATACTGCTCCACTTTGGGGCCTTGGAGCAGGGTGAAGGTGGTGGAGTTGCCATCCCAGGAGATGTTCACATCTACGGCTTCTTGGTGTTTCAGGACGTGTCTTAGTGGTCATGGTAGTTGGGTTACTGTTGGACTCAATGATCTTAAAGATCTTTTCCAACCTTAATGATTATATAATTCCTTGCACCTTGGCTGCAGGATTGGGGTGTACAGCCTGGCCCCTGTGTGCTCAACAGGCAGATCCCATGAGGATCATAGCTTCTGTTGAGTGTTCTCCATGCCACTGACTGACAGGGAGTTGAGGCTGTTGGTGCTTTCTGCCAGCCAGGTGGGTTGCTGAAGGATCATATCCAACTAGGATATTGATTTCTGTTGGGACGTCCCCCAGCACCCTGCTGGGTGCTGCTGCCGCAGGTGCAGTGGGAGCAGGCCAAGGCAGGCAGAGGAGAAGCCATTTGGACAAAATCATTTTAAAAATAGCCTTGTATAACAGCTCCGGATTCAGAACCTTAACAACTTTATAAAGGCTTGTTGCTTGTGTTGTAAAACTCTCTTAACACACAAGTCCATTCCACATTAGGAGCACGGCTGTAAGCTTTTAGCTCCAGATGCCAAAGAGTGCGCCCAGCCCATTTAAAACGTGTTAAGCTGCAGCACAGTACATAAGTTAATATCAGCTTTCTACTTCGTACCTTCTCTGCCTGAGGCTGTGCCAGTGCCAGTCACTTACCCCCTTACCTTGTCTCACTGTAGGAGATGAGGCTGCCAAGCCAGATATTTACCTTGGGCACACACATTCTTATCCTGTAACATTTCATCAGCCACAACTAGAGAGAAGATTTATGGACTTTGTAACACTAAGATTATTTCAGTCACTCGTTAGCCAAAAAAAATTTAAAGACATACAGTACTTGTTTGAAAAAAAACCTTGTAATTAGGAGCCCATACTTTGCTCTGATTTACAATGTAAGCTTGGTATCCAATTAGCAATAATAGTGTTCTTTTAACTAAAACACATCTCCTTCCAGAATTATGCAGACTTTCCAATTACTGTGCTATGATGAAATTATAGCTAGAGACTCGTAAAGCTGTACATAGTTTATAAATGCAATATATTCTTAACTGCCTTGCCATACAGTGTATACCAGCAGGGCTCATATGTTCCCCGTGTTATGGAGGCTTGTTAAAAAGCACATATAAGATGATTGAAAAAGTCTGTCAGATAATATTTATGTCTTCACTGCCGTTGTGATAGATAGGCTGTGGCTGTTGATTCTGATTAACGCTTCTGCTCGGATACGGCATGATGGTATGACTCGAAATTCAAGGAAGAGTTTAGAAGCTTTTCTTCAAAGCACCTGGAAGTTTAAAGCCTTGAGGGTTACTATTTAATCTCTCTTTTACCATGTCATTATGATATCCCCTTTAGTTTGCATAAAATGGAGAAAACTTTTGCTAATGTTCAAAAGCAAATTTTGTATAAAAATGGATTGCTGTGCGCTGCCACCTAGTAACCAGCATCCTCCTCTTGCTTTTCTTGGAGCCAAAGATGGAGCTTTGTGCGAGAGCACACTGATAATCAGAAATTACTAAATGTGGTCATATAGTTAAATCTACACTAAGAGAACAGACTTCCAAAACACAACCACCTTTAACTGCTGTCCAGCCAGTGGGGGAGGTCAGAGGGCTTCTCCTTACTCTGCTCAAAGCAGTCCCTTTGCAGCTGTGACATTCTGGCCTTTTTGCAGAGGGTTATTGATGAGGCAACCATATCTGTTAGGGGAGTGGATCAGTGACTAAGGCCTGGTCAACACTGAAAGTGTTGGTAACACTTCAGATGATGACTAAACAGACTGCTCTGAGAATTTTCCTGTTTATTTTTATTTATTACTCAGAGTGTGCTGGGAACTGTTAGTCCCAGAAGGAAACTGCCATTCAGTTAGCAGAAAAGTGCTGAGGAGAATGGCAGAGGTAGAGAGACTTGGAGAGTCTGTATGTTGTATTGTCTGTAAGAAGCATGGGCTGGATATTTATCACCTTGCATTATTAGACTAATTCAGGTTTGCTATTGCTGTTCATTAAAACTTGTTTCAACTTTGCCAAAATCTTGTGAGCTCTGTGAGGTGAGAGTGGACAAAGAGAATTCAGTGGAGGTGACTCAAGCTGCCGTCATCCTCAATCATCCTGTGACCTGTCTCATCTCACTGGTCTTTATTAGCCTCTTAGTAGAACTTAGTAGTGTGGGACATGCTGTGTGTCAGATCTCAGAGAAGAGGCACTTAGCCCTGGAGGATGCAAAAGAACAAATGGATTGATAGGTGACAGTGCCTAGCTATCCCCAAAGAAGGGAAGAAGAGCAGACTGCCTTGTCATCACCATCATAGTCAAAGCCCCTGCCTTGGGGGAGCTTCTTAGCTTCTTGACTGTGACAAGAGATAAGGATGAAAAGAAAAACTAAGTAACCTATGAATCTGCTGAAAGCTTGCTCTTTCTTTCAGTCTGCCTTTATTGTTACAATTCTTCCAACCTAATAAGCAAGACATCTTTAGGGTGAGTCACTTAGGGGGACAGTTAGGGTTCTGCAAGTTGTGAGGCTGTTTTAATTTCTCAGGCTGTTCATTGTCTGCATTTGCTGTGTTTCATTTGGTTTGGTTTTCCTTCAAGCTCTCAGTTCTATATAATATAAAAACACTGAGAGCTGTATAAATTATGGCCTAAGATGCCTCAGGGGACATGGCAGTAAGTTACAGCACTGTGTCTGCATACACAGTCTCAGCTGCTCTGGTTTACTGCTGCAAGTGGAAGGAGGCTGAGAATCACTACAGCTCCAGGAGAACTTTATGGCTGATGCAGACAGGGATTCATGCTACCAGACTGCTCTGGAGGTGTAGGACTGATGAACATGGAAAACTTGATTGAAGCATTTCAGGGAGACCTTAAGAGCTGTCTGTCACTTTGGCCCTGTTCCAAAGACTTGCCTTGGCCCTGGGGACAGCTGCCTCCAGAGCAATCCTGTGAAATTCTGGCAGTGGCAGCCAAAGACTCAGTTATTCCCAGAGCCACCCACTGCTCAGCCATCTCTCTGGCCACCCTGGAGTTTGTCTGACTCTCTCTGCAGGTTTGGCTTTACCAAGAACAGGGACTGAATGGAGAAGAACCTGCTTGGGTCATGTCTGGTCTGCTGTCAGCTGGCCTCATCTTGCCAGTTTAAATTATCCAATATACTACAATCAGAACAGTGTAAGCAGGATGGAGGAGAGACAGAATGTTAAGTACTGGGGGGAGCAGGCAAGACAGGGTGAAGGCAGACCTAGAGTAGGTGGGGTTCAGGCTGCACAATGACAGACGTCCAGCAGCTGTGGAAAACAGTAACAAATGGATAAAAGAAAGGTTTGTGGGAAGACTGCACTGGTTCCCATTCAACTCTTTGAAAACCTCAACAAAAGGAGGAAGCCCCTCACTTCAAAGTGAACATCAGCTGAGGAGCGTGCTCCATGGCCTGTAGCTGGAGAAACTGGAAAGGCTTAGAAAACATGCCCACAGCTGGTGAGGAGTCTGCAGCTAACAGTATGGAAGCACTTTTATACTCGTGTGCTGCAAATATTTACACATTAAGTCATAGCAATTAGGAATAATTAGAGTGGAATGTACCTTGTGTTCACAAAGCCAGGATCTGGGCCCATGTCAGAAACGCTGAGTTGATTTCTATTCAAACTCAACAGGGCAGGACACAGTTATTGGTGCCTTCCCATGGCTGTGACCAGTGCCAGCACACTGGTACAGGTGGTGGTGGGGATCCATAGAATTATTTCAGTTGGGAAAGACCTTTAAGATCATTGAGTCCAACCATCATCAAACTACCAAGTCTGGTGTGTGTGGGGGGTTTAAAGCATAACTGCAGGTTTGGGTCTTGAGCCGTGCAGTACAACTCCTCTCCAAGGCTATTTAACTGCTATTGAATTTTTTTCATCTTAGCAAATGATTTGTGGAGTAATATCAAGTATTCCCTACTACCTACCCAGGAGCAAGAGGAGTCTTCTCACAGGAATCCGTAGCGAGAAGCCTTTCTGCCAATACTGTTCCTCCCAGCCTTCCTAGAAGAAGAAATAAAAGTCAGTCTTTGTTAAAACTTTCTCATTGGGAAGTGAAGGGAATTTGTCTGCTGGTTAGCAAAGGGCCTAGAGAATAAAGGTATCTAGTTCTAGACCAGTTTTGCTGATTAGATTACAAGCAGCCGCTTGGACTGTTCTGTTGTGGGAAACATCCTCGGTACCTGTTTGGTACATTTTGAATTGAGCTGCGAGTAGGAGATGCCACTGAAGACTAATCCAGTTTGTAGATGCTTTTGGCATCTCTCACAGCCAGGAGTAATGATGGGCTGCTGCTTCTGCTTTGCCCCTGCCACAGCTGCATTGTTACTTCAGTGTGCTGTGAGGCATCGTTATTCATAATTGCTCATAAAAGTGGTGATTAAAAATGACAGAACACATAAACTGCTTTTTAATACTTTGTGTTTATACCAAGCTATTTATTATGTCACTTCCCAGTGTATTATTACTTCCCCTTAATTGGTGTCAGGCAGTGTGTTAATCAGACAGAGCCACACCACTTTAGTGCTCTCTTTAATTGCCTTGGGCTTTCTACTGTGCTTGCTATTAGCCTGAGCTTGGTGATTTCTTTGGGGCCCAGGGGGACAGGATATTGGTGAGCAGGTTGATATGCCAGATTTCATGGACAGTTTCAGAGTTTCATCGGTCATGGGAAGTTTTGTGTTGGTACAGCTATTGTGATGATCAGCAGAGTGAGAAGTAGAGGCAAGTCATAGCCTCATCTGCACCACAACTGACTCAGCAGCACTGCAAATGTACTACCTGGCTCCCTGTGAGAATGGTGGCCTGGGGCTGTGCAGCTGTGCCTCAAGGGTGACATTTAACAACAGGATAATAAAAATCAACTGTGCTTTAATACCGTAAAGTACTTTGATGGCTTGAGGAATGTATTGCCAACTCTCCTTAATATGAGGTGTGTTTTGAAGTTGTTCAATGATGTCAGTAGGCTGTGCAGTTTTAAAGTGAATTGAGTCTTTAGAGATAGTTGCAATCTCCAGCTACCATGAAATATGTTGTCACTTCAATTATAGTTGCAAATACCTCTCTCTTATTTGTTTCCTGTAATACCAAACAGACTAGGTAAATATATAATCTTTAATGAAGCACAATATAGTTTTAAAATGGCTTATATCAAGTTGTTTCCAGTTTCTTTATAAACTCCTGATTTCTAAATATCTCATTATTTGTTCCATATGTTTCACTGAAGTCATTGTTAGCAGTACAGCAGAAAATACATAAATAATCTGGTAATTTAACATCAGTTTGTGATTTTTCTTAAGTTACTGTCAATCAAATATCATTAGTATAAACTGAAATCAAAGCAGAGCCAAAATTTGTAATTAAGTCATGAAGGATGCACTGAGACAATGAGAAAATACGGAGGGCTCTTGTAGGCTGAACTGCCTACAACTGTCATCGTGGCTGGTAGTGGAGAGACCACAGAAGCCTCTCCTTCAGGAAGGATTTTTTTCATGACAGTGCCTTTGCTTTTGTCAAACAGGTTTCAAAGCCGCCTCACGACAGTTGGTATTAATACATTAATTGTGTTTGATTTTTTCACTTAAATATTCCAAGCTATATGAGTGAATAAAACCAGCTCCTTGTGGTGGCATAATAGGAAAAGTAAAAAAATGGTTGTCAAAGATGCTGCAAACTTGCTGCTGAACTTGATGAGAACAGAGTGATGTGGAAAGTCTCTGTTCTGTGACAAAGGGGGTCACAGAATGGAGCTGGCAAAAGAGGCAAGTTATGCTTGGTGAAAGCATTTCCTGACCAAAACAGTCCTGATTGCTCCATGCAAAATACAGCTCTCTGCATTTTCCCACGAAGATGATCAGAGGGCTGGAGCAGCTCTCCTATGAGGACAGACTGAGAGAGTTGGGGCCTGGAGAAGAGAAGGCTTCGAGGAGACCTTAGAGTAGCCTTCCAGTATCTGAAGGGGGCCTACAGGAAGGCTGGGGAGGGACTATTTATAAGATCTTGCAATGACAGGACTAGGGGCAATGGGTTTAAACTGGCAGAGGGGAGATTGAAACTGGATGTTAGGAGGAA
The DNA here is from genome assembly GCA_013399055.1 of Ramphastos sulfuratus. NCBI lineage: Eukaryota > Metazoa > Chordata > Aves > Piciformes > Ramphastidae > Ramphastos > Ramphastos sulfuratus. Next base: position 46,111 of record WBNM01017249.1, on the reverse strand, counting down.
GCCCTTTCCAGTGAGGGTGGTGAGGCACTGGCACAGGTTGCCCAGGGAGGTTGTGGCTGCTCCCTCCCTGGAGGTGTTCAAGGCCAGGTTGGATAAGGCCTTGAGTAACCTGTGCTAGTGGGAGGTGTCCCTGCCTGTGGCAGGGGGTTGGAACTAGATGATCCTTGAGGTCTCCTTCCAACCTTACCATTCTGTGATTTTTATCTCCCCTCTGTCCCTTTCCAGTAATGAGAAAAGGGGGAGGAGTGGATTGTTAGAAGAAAAATGTGGAAGAGGAAAAGTGGAAAGGGAAACAGCAGAGAATATTTAAATGTTTGTGGGAATTGTTTTAGAAACATTTAGAAAAATCTAAAGTATATGAACATTTTCAGATGCAGGAAAATAGCATTTTAAATCAGAGATGGAAAAGATCACTCCAGGACCTAAAAGTCTTGTTTCTCAATGCATGCAACCATTTTGTGACTAGAACTGCCTTTTTTTTTAGTTAGTGTTTTTTGGACTCTGAAGGTGTGTTGGTCAGGAGAGCATGGCTCTGTCTGATACCCATCTCTGTGTCAGTACCTCAATGAAGAAACTGCCTGGTGCTTTTGAATCAGATCAGCAGTTCCAGCTGCCTTGAAAGCTGCACATTTTCTCCTCGTCAACATCTGTTGCTGCCCTTGTGTCCAGCTTTGGTTTTGATCAGTTTAGAGGTGTTTTCAGATGTGCTCTGGAAGTAGAGATTATCCTGATTAAGTCAATTTGTTACTTTCAGTTTGTGGCTTGGACCCTAAGTTTGTCTTTTCAGCTTCTCAGGGGTGACAAGGTTCTCCATCCAGCTTGGCTGAGAATCTTATCAGGTACATTTAGAGTATTACCATGACAGCTTTTGCAGTGACAAGTCCATGAATCAGCTAATTTGACTACTTAATGAACACTGAGCTGTTAGTTGGTTATTCTTTGTTGTGCTTTTTGTTCTTTCTGGGATTGTCTTTCACTTTTTAATATCCACTTTTGTTCATAGATCCTCACCCTGAAAATACCAGTCCCAAATTAGCCCAACAGCTGGTGCCTGCTCCATGAAATGGAAGTGCACTTCTGCTAAGGTAGAAAGTGAGAAGCCAACAGCAGGCTTCGGGTTCTCAGGATAACCCACAAATCTGAGGGTGGTGTTCCCTAAGGATAAGGCACAGAAACCAGTGCAGAGCAGGGTGCAGAACATGTGCCTCAGTGCTGAGGGTGATGGTCAGCAGTGGAGACTGAAGACAGAAACAGCCACTGCAGCTTTAACAGTCACTCTAAGAAGCCATATCCACATTGAAGCAGAGAAAGAGATGAAGCTGGACTTCACCAAGGCAATAACAGGCAGCGCATGTTAGGGCTGCTGCACTGATGGCTGTTTCTTGTTGTAAGCTCCATTTTCAGGGGCTTATAACTTGCTCATAAAAATTTACTGCAAGCTATAATTTGGCACACAAGGTCCCAGCCTGAAAGCATACTGCTTTTCTTATTTAAACTATCTTTGGGTTACTGACAGACCTCTTCCAGAGTGCACCAGTGTGACAACTGAAATAGAAATCTGGTTGTTTCAGATTTTTTTTTTTCTTCCTTTTTTTAATACTCTAGCCCCAAAATCATCTGGTTCCTTTGGGTGTAGCAAAGAATTAAATCTAGTTAATGTTTAAATAGTGACTGCTGTGCATCCTGAGTAATCGTGTTTGCAGTATGCAGCATCTTTCAGCCTGAATAATCCTAGTGCAGCTTTCCCGCTTTCTACGTACAGAAACACAGCTGAAACTGAGATATCAAGCAGAAAAAGGTGAAACAGTTCATGTAGACCGGTAGAGCAGGACTTGATGTGATTCAGGCCAGAACATTCAATTTAATGCATCTGCTCTTGCAAAAGACACCAGAGATGTCATGGGTCAGATTTTTAGGCAGTGCCTTCCTCTTCTGGAGAATACAGGTAAGGATGAAAGCAATTTTGCAGTTCAAGTTTAAGCCACTGCTGTATTAAAGCTTCTGATTTGAAAGCTCAGTCATACACATGCAGTTAGTTTGTCTGCTCAGAGCTGGTGCTACAGGCAAGGAGTTCAGACTTTGCAGATTGTGATCATAGTGTTTGAGTGTCTGTGAGCATCAGATAGCCACACTGCTTGCCAGCCCTTGCCCACCTGCCACCCTTCTGCTCGCAGGCTGATATCCCTTGCACAGTTCATAATCCAATCTTTCAAATGCCCTGGGAGGAATGTTGACATTGCAAAAGATCTCTGTGCAAGCTGTAGCTCATGCTGTTGTGTGTGTGTGTGTAATTATGCAGGATGGAATCACATGCAGCAAGCTTCTGGACTCTAGTTCTCTGGTGAAAGTATCACAGAAAATATCTGCTCTCATTTTTTCTTTTTTTTTTTTTTTTTTTTTNTTTTTTTTTTTTTTTCAAACTGCTTCGCTTCTTCAGTCCCAGTAATAAAACTATGCTAAATATGTGTTCAGGTTTGCAGATGATTCTTGCTAACATCTGAGAGCTTGGGCCTGAGCAGATTGGTTTGCACTTATGCAGAATGCTTGCCTACCTTTTTGGGCCTAAGTAGGAGGTGGTGGTGTTTGGGGGTAGTGAGTATTTTCTTTCTGTATCTACGCCAACGTGAAATAGAATCTTTTATGACAAAATACTTCACACAATCACAGAATCAATTGAGTTGGAGAAGACCTTCAAGATCATCAAGTCCAACCTATTGCCCAACACCATCTAATCAACTAAACCATGGCACCAAGTGCCTCATCCAGTCTCTTTTTAAACACCTGCAGGGACAGGGATTCCACTACCTCCTCAGGCAGCCCATTCCAATGGTCAACCACTTTTCCTGCTAAGAACTTCATAGCATCCAGCCTAAAGCTCCCCTGGTGCAGCTTGAGACTGTCACTGGTTGCCTGGGAGAAGAGGCCAGCCTCCACCTGGCTACAACCTCTTTTCAGGTAGTTGTAGACAGTGATGAGGTCTCCCCTGAACCTTCTCTTCTCAAGGCTAAACAACCCCAGCTCCCTCAGCCTCTCCTCACAGGGCTGTGCTCCAGCCCCCTCAGCAGCCTTGGTGCCCTTCTCTGGACATGTTCAAGCATCTCAACATCTTTCTTAAACTAAGGACCCCAGAACTAGACACAGCATTCAAGATGTATTCAACCAGTACAGAGATATAGGGAATGATTATGTAATGTCTTATATCCATATTGTGGTAGTGCCAAGGAGGGAAGATTGGCATTTGAATCCAGCTGCTGGGACCTCCAAGTCCTGGCACTTGTTGGAAACTGGTTGTATCTTTACCTGAAATAATGGAGATACTGGGCTCAGGCTCACTCTCATTGCAGACTTCAATTCTTTGTGTGGAATGTCACAAAACTGATTCTTGCACCCAGAAAAAATACTTTTCTTTTTTTTTTTCCACCTCAGAAGGGGCTTTTACAGGGTATTTGTACTCTCATGAAGCTTCAAACTGTGCTTCTTGTACCTCCTACCTGACTGAGCTCACCCTTCTGAGATTTGTCTTGGCTAATTCAGGATTCCTGTCATGCTCCTGGGGATACAGCTAGAATACTTTTTTAAAGAAAAAGTTTGCCTATCTAGGTGCATGCCAAAAAGACCAGGCAGAGGAATTTTTAGACTGTGTGTGGTCACAGTACTTCAGCAAATCAAGTGGACAAATTACTCTGCCGTATCTATTTCTCTTGGCAGGGCACTGACAGTCTTCTGGCATCCTGTTGCAACTCCCCTCCCCTGCTTGTGATCAGGCTTCATTCTGAAGATTGTGTGTAGGGATTTGCTGTGCTAATTTGCATAGCTAACATTAGAGAGGCTCTTCTTGAAAGGTAATAAATTACAAATGCTCTAGTCTACATACCTCTGTTTGGGAATGATCAGCACCTTGCCATTTCTCCCACTTTGGGATAGCTACTGCAGAAAGATTATTATTGATTGAACCTTTAGCTCTGATTGCTGGAGAAGAGGAGGAAAGCTGGTTATGATGAAGTAATCTTGTCTCCTGAAGGACAGCCACACACCTGTGCACACACTGTGCAGGGAGAGGCTTCTGGGATTTGGAGGAGAAGATCTAGGGAGTGAGAGCATCCACACCAGTTACAAGTTTGTGGGAGATAAAAGTGGAGTAGCATGGAGTGTGTGGGGCATAGCAGAGTTCAGGAAGCAGAAAGGGGCTCAGCATGGTTGGAGAGGAAGGGGACACACTGAGGAGCAGCATGGAGGGAGAGAAGCCCTGCTCAAGCTTCCTTAGCCTCCCGTGTGCTGTGGACCTCTAGAGAAGGGGGTGTGAAACCCTGCTGGCACAAGGAAGTCGTGATGGACTGCTGCTCTCTGGACCCTTCCTGCCCCAGTGGTCTGGCAACCCTGTGTCTCGACTTTGCTGCTTTCATACTTCAGGCTGGCAGGGGGCACTGGCCAAGAAATTTTTGTGAAGGGGACAACTGCTGAGAAGGGCAAATGTCCATGGTCCTTGGTAGCACAGGCAAATGAGCACAGTTCACTTGGGTTTACCTGCCCTGCTGAGCAATGTCTGTTCTTGCTCCTGGAACTGCTTTCCTGAAAAATCAGGAGCATTCTCACTGACTGCACCATGCTCAGCACCACTTCTGTGCCATCTCCCAGCTCCTCTGGTCTCTTCGGGAGGAAGCTGCTGGGGGAGGGAGAGTCAAAGAGCACTGGAGAGGCAGAGAAAAGCAGAGAAGTAGGAGAGAACATGCATTGTGTGGCTGGGCTGTCATTGCCAAAGGGTTGAGGGGGTGTAGAGGGATAGTGAATGAGAGTGATGAGAGATGATTGTTTTTAAAGCAATTAAATGGCACATAGTTCTGCTAACAGAGAGCTGAGATTGCCCAGTGGCTAAACTTAGACCTTTGAGATTTAATACAGAGGGAATTCTGGCACTGGTTATTCCTAGCTCTCTCTTCTGAGATAACACAGGAGAGTGCAGGAATGTGTAGAAGTTACTCACCAGTATTGATCTCTGTCTAGCCACAGGAGAGACTTAGCTACAGATTTACATGTTAGTCCCAGCTGTTTAATACACACATACACACACCCCCTCCATTGTTTTATTAACAAATAGACCAAAACTAAAAGCTTACCAGCCTGAAGCTCATTTAATCTGGAGCCGAAGTTACCTACTGACAGCTTGTCTATTCTCTTCAGGAATATCCTGACCAGGTAAGCACAAGCATCTTGAAACCATGGAAGCAAGAATTAATGTAAGCCAGAAGGAGAACATGCATGGTTCTCACAGACTCCAGTGCAGCCTCGGCTGTCCCAGAGAGCCACTGGGCATTGTTTGCCTGCTCACTGCCTTCACCACCCTAAGAAAGCTGAGAACTGCTCTCACGGTCAAGAGAGGATGTTTGAAGTTATCTTTGCAGCCTCTCCTCTTCTCCCTGCCCAGCGCAGCAGTGGAAGGAAAGTGACAGCTGCAGGTGCTCACAGGGCTTGTTTCAGTTCAGCACCAAGCTGCGTGAGCTCAGGATGCATCCTGCCCAGCTGGGGTGGTCAGCAGGGGGACTGTGTGGATGTTACCCTGCATCTATAAACCAGCTGCTTAAAGCAGCCCTGTGGGTATAGGCAAAGTGTTAGGATAAGGTGATGGGCTTCATTTTCATGGGCAAACCTCTGCCTTTGTGTATGGGACAGAGAGGTGACTTTGTTCATTGCAACTCATCTAACTTATAATTGCTCTACCAGAATAGCTTACATCCTGCTCAGGTGCTGAGTGCAGCTTCCCGTGTTATGGGGGCAGAAATAGGATGGCTTTGTTGAGCATGCTTTCCAGACTCTGAATTATGACCCTCTTCACAATTTTTTTTTTTTTTTTTTTCCTCCTCTTGGCTTTTGGAATATTGGCTTTGCTCTTTAGGTGGCGCTGAGGAAAGAGCACCAAAAAAGTTGTCAGCAAATACTAGGGGCATACAGGATGATGTTTATCTGCAAGGATTTATGGGTGGGTAATCACATGCTTTCTCTCCCTCTGTTACTCTCTGGAATTCTAAGCATTATCAGGAGTTAGTAAATTTAGCAGATATTTCTCATCTGCCTTCCTAGAGGATGTGACATCTACATTAGCTTATGTATTTTAAAGTACAGGCAGCTTTAACAGCAAATGAACTGCTATTTTCTGTCAGGCTGCTCTTGACTTTGGAAGTAGGTGGGGGTTTTGTGTTGCTTTTGGGGTTTTGTGGACATTTTTTGTGGTGGTGGTGTTGTAGTATTTTGGGTTTTCTAATGGTTTATCTTTTTTGTTTCTGTGCAGTTCTGGAGGATTTAAGAAGGATAATCCATTCAGTTGTATTCATTCTAGCATTAAAACCCTCATGTAGATTGTTGTAGGTATAAATTAAAGATTTACCATCATCATTCCTTAGAAAAGCTGGTTTAAAGTGCAAGATAAAGCTTTTGAATGCTTGTTACAATTCCCAGGTACACAGTAATAACCAATTCCTATTGTATAGAGCCTTTTATTTCAGTAGATCTACGACTGCTTCACAAAGGCACAAGCTGAGCTGTTTGTGGAGCACCATGTGCAGAGCATGGTGACTTCTGGCATTTCAGGATATGAAGAGAGATGTCATAGAGAGCTAAGCAAGGACAGGAGCATTGCAGCAGGCTGCAGTTTTTCTGTGTAAATGTTTATTTAAGAGCTTGGGATGTGATTCTCTTTGCATTCAGTTAGCACCCTGCAACTTTAACTGGGCTGTTCTATTGCTACTTCATAGCTCATTAGTGCATCCTTTAGTTAGTTCTCCCCTACATGTTCATTCATGCACCAGAGTTTGAAGGTTGCTGTCCCTTCCTTCCAGTATTTGTGTTTATGGGATCTGCAGCTTGAGCTGAACAGATCCTGGTTAAAAGTAATGTTCCCTGGTTTTGCCTCTGATAAAACCACTGCTCTGGTTCACAGCATGGCTCTGCAAACCCTTGTTTGCCTGAACTGAGGGCTCACAAAACAAAGTAGGAATGAGTAAAAAAGGGTAGAAAGCAGCAAGAATTCTTTCAGTCAGTGTTGGTACCAAAGCAGCTGCTTTGTGATGCTGGGCCCTGAGCTCAGGCAAGGTGCCACACAGTGAGCACACCTCTAGTGCATTTTGGTCATCTTTTGTATGTGTGACAAATATCACAGAATGTTAGGGGCTGGAAGAGACCTCAAAAGATCATCCAGTCCAACCCCAAATATGGGTGATTTTGGTCAGTGCAGCTCATCTGAGTTAACATTTTGCTCTAACAGGGAAATACCCACTCGTCACAAGTGCTGAGGGTGATTTCCAGTGTTCCCAGATGCTGCAGGCAGAGGACCAGGGATGGGAGAGGGGAGGTGTTGCTATGTGCTGGAGAACAGCATTATTTGATCAAATGCAATATTATCTCATAAAATGCTTTACAGTTTCTCCCTGTGAAAGCAAAACAGCAAGAGGCCTTTATTTAGTACATCTCATTCCTTGAATTGTGATGGGTGCAATAAATTATTCTATGCCACTGAATCTGATTAGCATAGAACAGTGTTGGGGTGCAGCTGCCTGCTTTGGTGCTGTCCTAAGTAACCAGTTCAATACTTAATTTAAAAGCAGAAAGGTTGATACAACTAAAGGACAGGAATCTGAAGCCCTAAGAATGGTGGCCAGCCTGATATACTAATTGGTAAATCTTGCTTTACAGCTGCATCTGGGACCAGTCTTTGTATGTGCTTTATCTCTTTAATTTCTTTTGCAAGGAACAAAACACATTGGAAATGAAAAACATAGGTTTATGGTATTCATCTAAGGACATGCTAATTGAAAATGATTGCTTCATACTGGGCTGGATGCAAAAAATATGTACATCTCTCTCTTTTACACATAAATCAATTACTTGCATTGAAAGAGGAATTGGTAGGTCAGAGGGAAGCAAGATAAGTAAACCAGAGACAGGCACTCAAGAGGTATCCATACAATGGGCCAAATTCCTATGCCAGATCCTGTGGCACAGACATGATTGCCAGAATCTGCATTTTCATTAAAAGAAAAACAACAGATTGGGCTTGTAGATTCACAAGGATCACTTGGAAAACAAGAAGTTGAAAATAATTCTTTTTTTAAATTAAAATCTTCTAGATTTTTTTTTTTTCTTGAACACACTTAAAGCTCTGAAGCTAAAATTTTGAGAGTAATCCAGATGAAGACTTGATGGAAGAATTGATTGGACTCTATTCAGACAGTTCAATTTCTTTCTCAAATGAACTCATTATGGTAATGAGAAAGGAGACATCAAGAACCTTAAAAAGGAGATTAAGTCTGATCATTTTGGATAGTTATAAAACATTATCCAAATGTTAGACTGAAATCTAAAAGGATTTTTTTCAGATTCTTGCACATGAAAACCTTGGTAGAAAGACCTTTAGGGTTTGGGGGTTTTAGGAGCAGATGAAACATGCATCATGTGGGTTCCATTCTGGTGGTGTTGGTCTGAAGGATTAAAGTAAAATCACAAAATTCGCCGTGTTGGAAAAGACCTTCAAGATCATTGAGACCAACCTATCACCCAGCACCCTCTAGTCAACTAAACCATGGCACCAAGTGCCTCGTCCAGTCTCCTTTTAAACACCACCAGAGATGGGGACTCCACTGCCTCCCCGGGCAGCCCATTCCAATGCCAATCACTCTTGCAGTGATGAACTTCTTCCTAACACCCAGCCTAAACCTACCCTGGCACAGCTTGAGGCTGTGTCATAGAATCATAGAATGGTAGAGTTGGAAGGGACCTCAAGGATCATCTAGTTCCAACCCCCTGCCATAGGCAGGGACACCTCCCACTAGTACAGATCACTCAAGGCCTCGTCCAACCTGGCCTTGAACACCTCCAGGGAGGGAGCAGCCACAACCTCCCTGGGCAACCTGTGCCAGTGTCTCACCACCCTCACTGTAAGGAACTTCCTCCTAACATCCAGTCTAAATCTCCCCTCTGCCAGTTCAAACCCATTGCCCCTTGTCCTGTCATTACAAGACTTTGTCAATAGTCCCTCCCCAGCCTTCCTGTAGGCCCCCTTCAGATACTGGAAGGCTACTGTAAGGTCTCCTGGAAGCTTTCTCTTCTCCAGGCTGCAGAGCCCCAACTCTTGTAGCCTGTCCTCATAGCAGAGCTGCTGTGGCCCTCCTCTGGACCTGCTCCAACACTTCCATGTCCTTCCTGTGCTGGGGGCTCCAGAACTGCACACAGGACTCCAGATGGGGTCTGACAAGAGCAGAGTAAAGGGGCAGAATCCCCTCCCTTGCCCCACTGGCCACGCTGCTCTTGATGCAGCCCAGGACTGTTGCTGTCTGGGCTGCACTCGCACTGCAGGCTCATGTTGAGGTTTTCATCAACCCAGACCCCCAGGACCTTTTCCTCAGGGCTGCTCTCAGCCATTCTCCACCCAGCCTGGAGTTGTGCTTGGGATTGTGCCTACCCAGGTGCAGGACCTTACACTCAGCCTTGTTGAATTTCATGAGGTTGGCTTGGGCCCACCTCTCCAGCCTGTCCAGGTCCCTCTTGCTCTGTCTCTGGGTGCCTGGCAGAAGAGATCAACCCCGCTTGCCCACAACCCCCCTTCAGGTAGCTGTAGAGAGCAATAAGGTCTGCTCTGAGCCTCCTGTTCTGCAGGCTGCACACCCCCAGCTCCCTCAGCCTCTCCTCACAGGGCTGTGCTCCAGCCCCCTCAGCAGCCTTGGTGCCCTTCTCTGGACACCTTCAATCACCTCAACATCTTTCTTAAATGGAGGGGCCCAGAACACAGGATACAGGACCCAAGGTGTGGCCTAACCAGTGCTGAGTACAGGGGCAGGACTGCCCTGCTCCTGCTGGCCACACTCTTCTTGATGTAAGCCAGCATGCCATTGGCCTCCTTGGTCACCTGGGCACACTGGCCGGCTCATGGTCAGTGGACTGTCAACCAGTACCCCGGATCCCTCTCTACCTAGGTTTTCTCCATAAAAGAGCAGTTAATGGAATAGATGCACTGGTGAACTGCAGCACAGAGTGCATGGCCCTGGTGTTCCAGGAGCACACGCCTTTCCAGTTAGGAGTGCTGTGTGTGCACAAACAGGACAAAGTCCCCAACACAAAAGCAGATCAAAGGACAGCAGGAACTGCATGTTTCAGTAGAGAACTGTTTCTGATAGATTGCAGATGCACAGCAGCAAGCTCCTTTGTGCCTGAATTGCCAGTTATTGAGCAGTGGCCAACAGCAAAAAGTGAGTCAGGAAGGCTTTTCCTTACTGTGTGGAATTAGATGGTTTTAGCTTGTTTATTGTCACCATTACATTGCTGCGTACATCCTAGATCCCCTGCCCATCACTGGAAGGACATGAACTTTGCCCAGTATTATGTTGTGCCTAGGGTTTAGAATTTACCAGCTTTTCATAACTTCTCAGCTGCCATTAAAAGCAATGAAAAACAAAATTTTGACCTACTGTGTGTCCTTGACTCCAGATCTTCTATACACCCATAACTGTTAGCATGCATTTGGAGCCGGGCTGTTGTGTTTGGCATAAAACCCTTTTAGCTTTGTTTGTTTGTTGTCACGTTAAGATATCAGATGAAGTGCCAGTGAGTTTGCATCTGGGACAGCTGTGTCAACTTTTTACTAGTGGTTCAAGCCTCCAAGTTAAGGGGAGGAAGGCAGAATGTCCCAGGTGAATTGGTGACAGCCTGGCTGGGCTGCTGTGGATTTTGCATTTCCTACATCACTCTTCCTTTGCTGGGTAATTTGTCAGTGAGTTTACTCTCAGAAGAGAGGTTTTGTGAATTGGCACCCAATCCATCCTTTCAGCTGAGATGGGAGAGTGGAGTAAGATGACTGATGGAACAAGAGAGGATTCACAGAAGTTGTTTTGCAAAAAAACCTTTTCAGAACAACCCACAAATGGATACAACAGCAACACACTTTTGCTAACAGCAAAATTTTCTTTCTGCTGTTAAATCTGGCAGTACACTCGCCTGTTCCTCCCCACCACTGCAGGGAAAGTTCTGGCCGAATCAGACCTGATGCTGCTGTTGAGTTCTGCCTGCCTTTGGGGTCCATGAGGTGCAGCTCATCATCAAAACCCAATAGTTCAGGTGGTAGAAAGAAGTATGTGGTGGTTGTGCACAAGGAGCAGATAATTGGAGAAGGATGCTGCTGATTCTAGCCTGTGGTTTTCAGAGTGGACCTGTTGCTGGAAGAGGTCAGCATTCTGTGTATCAGCCCTCTTTCTGGTATCTCTGCTGGCAGAATTGCAGAAGAGCTCTGAGATTATTTGAAGAAAAAAGCCTTCTGTTCTCATTTGCCCTTGGAGTGTTGGGTTTGATTCTCTGGAGAAGTGAAGCTCTCCACCAATGACTTGTTTGCACTCTGGTCAGTGCCATTACATGCCTTGTAGGAAAGAAAGGTGGGTTCTGAATTGCAAGGACAATTCAGATCCATATAGTGACCCTGAGAAAGCAACAGAGGGCAGGGCAGTGCATTGCAGGCTAAATACAACCTGTAATGCCCATATACATTGTGTTTTTGTGGTCCAGTTTAAGAGGTGACAGCCTATTGGGTTGGCCTGATGTCCCCAAGGCAACTAAAGATAGTAGAAGATACTCCTCAGAGATGCTGCTGTGGGCAAGGACCCTTTTGGCCATCACTACATGAATATGTATGTATGAGTATGTTAATTCTGTGATTCCAAGTACAAAGGAAAGAGTTTCATGTTACAAGAGCTGCCACAGCTGATAACCCAGTCACTCTGCACTGGCACTACTGGAAAATCTTCCACTCCATAGAACCACTTGCATTATTTTACTGACTCCCTGAAATGAAGATCCCACAGGTCTTGATTGCCAGCAACGTTTGAGTGTCTTTATTTTTAATGAGCTCACGATTTCCCAGTTTCACTCAGGCATGAGGGCTGGAGCACCTCTCCTATGAGGACAGGCTATGAGAGTTGGGGCTTTTCAGCCTGGAGATGAGAAGGCTTTGAGATTGGACTCCATGATCCCAGAGGTCTTTTCCAACCTGGCTAATTCTGTGATTCTGTGAGACCTTGTAGTAGTCTTCCAGTATCTGAAGGGGGTCTACAGGAGGGCTGGAGAGGGACTATTTACAAGGTCTTTTAGTGACAGGATGAGGAGTAATGGGTTTAAACTGGCAGAGGGGAGATTTGGACTAGGTATTGGGAAGCTCTTTCCAGTGAGGATGGTGAGACACTGGCACAGGTTGCCCAGGGAGGTTATGAATCACGGAATCATCGAATGTGATCTTTGATCACATTTGGTGATTCTGTGATCCGCAACCTCCCTGGAGGTGTTCAAGGCCAGGTTGGATGAGGCCTTGAGCCACCTGTTCTAGTGGGAGATGTCCCTGCCTATGGCAGGGGGTTGGAACTAGATGATCTTTGAGGTCCCTTCCAACCTAATCCATTCTATGATTCTATATATGATTCTATATATGATTTTTCTTTGTTCTGCCTTATGCCAAGAATGTTTCGTATACTGAGAAGTGATTTTCATGCAGGAGAAAAGGACTGTAAGAACTGGTTACAAACTTAATTAAGGCTTGAACCCACTGCTGTGATTCATTTGTCTTGCAGCTTGATGTTCCAGCTGATTTGCAGAGAAGACTGGCCTAGGGGAGAAGCTGATTTTGCTCAATGCTCTTAGAGGTTCTCCTCATTTGGCCAAATCTTTTCTGTGCCCTGATGAAGGGTCCTTTCCTATTGTCACTGACATCATTTGCCAAAGTTTGGGGTGTGTGGATTTTAAGGGTGAGTGCACAAATGTGTCTGCGGTAAGGGCTGGCGTGATCCTTTATGGCTGACTATGGCCTCCATGCTGCTGTTGTGCCAGGGCTTGCTTCAGCTCAAGAGAGCCTGCAGGCTGTGTTCTTATGTTTAATAGCTGTGATTTTTGTCATGGTAAGTTTTGAGGGAAAAACATGTATTAGTCATGGTACAAAATGTCAATGGAGAACCAAACAAAGTAACAAACTGGGGTATGTTTTGGACTGCCTGACACAGGGTATTTGGGTACATGGACTTGGTTGATCCTAAGCAGAACTAGGGTCACACATCAATTACAAATTCTCCATTGCAAACAGGATTCAGAGACGGAAGGAGCATCCTCAGCCCTTTTGTTCTTTTCTTTCATCTCCATTCTGGGCTCTGACATTGAGAATCTTTCCTGTTCACTGTCAACAATCTGCCACACAGGCTGTTCAGCATTTGTTCTGCTTTCCCTATCTTGCTCTTCTGTGCCACTCTGGTTTTATGGTGACCCCAGAATGACAGCAAGACAGTGATTGCAGTTGACTATGTTGAGACCTGACTGCTCTATCTCCTTACCTGAAGTCACTGGGCTTTATCCCTTTTCTGCTGAAGTGGGCAACACACTTTCCCTGGCAGATGAAGAGAACTGTTTAATGCATGCAGACAGCAGGAGTTCTGTGTGGCCACAAGTACCAAGGGCTCTGTAACCTGCTGCACTTCTCCTGCTTTGGAAGGAGCAAGGCTGGACGTGAAGCCTCTGTTTTGGGGCATATGAAAGAGTGATACCAGTGAGCCATTTCAGGGAGAAATTTCTCAAGCCAGAGATGTTTTGAAGATATCTAACTCAGAGAGAACAGTCCTGCTGATGTCATCTCATGTAATAGGTGAGGTCATGTGTATATAAACCCCATGAGAGCAGGGAAGAACAGGTAGGCCCACCACTCAGGCCCCTCTTATTTTCCTTGCCTGCATTTTCCAACTGCATGTTCACTTGTTTGCTCTTCAGTTTCTCTTTAATTAGGGGCTAATTAAAAAGGCACTAGCCTCCCAGATGAAATTTAAAGAGTTCTTACTTCATAAACTCACATTTGGCAGAGAAAAGAACACAGAAAGCTCATAAGGAGGAATGTGAGGGTTTTTATTTTTTCCTCCACACAAAACACTGATCTGGGATTGTTTGGGCAGAAAAAAAGGGCTGTATCTCTCCAACTCCTCTCCCACTGGTTGCGACCCTGGAAATGCCAAGGCCTGTGGGAATGAAGTAGGAGGGATCCACAAAATTTCCTCCCTGGTCCCAAGGGTAATAAGTGAAAAAGAAAGTGGAGCAGTGCTAGGCAGAGGCTGGCCTCTGTTCAAGGCAAAGCAAATTCATGCCCCTCCAGGGCATGGCTGTGTCAGCAGTCATCTCCATGGGTCTATGGCATGCCTTTGGGAAGCTTGGCACTGCCCTTTCTCTGGCCTGCTCCACAGCTGGAAGCTCCTTGGCTCAGCTGTGGTGGCCTGAGCCTGAATTAATGAACCCTTGTGGAAGGCAGAAGGAAGCTCATGGCACACTCTGTGCAGGCTGGTGCAGATACTGCCCCTTGGACTCCTCTATGTGGAGCAGCGTGGAAATCTGATGCACCTATTCTTTAGTCTCTGGCTACAATTCTTTGTGGTCAGTTTGGAAAGAGCTTTACATCCAAAGAAGGACTTTTGTGCTCAGAGCCTGTCTAGCTTCTTCATCTATGTTAGTTGGTCTAATAGAAGGTACTAAAAACTTGCCTCGCTGTCACTTAGAATACATATTTGATTGCATATGGAGAGTTGAGGTGGTTTGGGACATTCTTCTGGGGAAGGAGGACAGGGCTTTAAAAATAAATGTTGGTAGCTTTTGGAAATGTCCTAATCGTTCATTAAATATGAAAGTTTATTCTCCTTTTCAAAGAATGCTTTGTGGTAACACAAAGCATTGTGAAATCAAAGTAAGTTCATCCAGAACTCATCTCTTAAACAGCAAAACAAGCTGACTGTCTCATTGATTTTTCTCAGTTATGAGGTGACTGAAGAAGAAATAGGAGAGCAAAGGCAGGGATTTGAAAGGACATACAGCAGATGAAGAGTCCTTAGCCTTTCATAGAATGGTATGGGCTGAAAGGGACCTCCAAAGGTCATCTAGTCAGCAGGGGCATCCTCAAGTAGATCAGGCTGCTCAGAGCCCTGTCATGCCTCACCTTGAATATCTCCAGGGATGGGGCCTCAACCACTTCATTGGGCAACCCTAGAGTGTCATTTGCAAAAGCCCAATGAAAGTGTTTATTACAATTCTGTGTGAGTAAATGATGGTTCAAAGCAGACCAAACTTTGGGACTAAGAAATCACCTGTGAGGTTCTGATGTGAAGGTGCTGGTACAATGGGAATAAAACTAACAATCTTTTTATTGCTAATCTCTTTATTGTTTCAAAATAGAGACATGGGAAGAAAGTCCCCTCCTCAAGACCAATAAAAAGCAGCCTTTCCTGTGCAGCTGTGTGAAGAGCAAGGCTGAGGCTGTTCTTATCTGTGGAGTGCACCCTCAGTGCAAACCATCTCGAGGTGCTTTGCAGGATTAAACCCCAGCAAATAAAGCCTCAGTTGCAATGCAGAGACACAAATGTATTTATACCCATATTTGTCAGATGGTTAATGAGTCACAGAGAGGACTGGTGCTTCAAGTCTTGCTTTAAATTTGGAAATGCAGTATTGTGTATGCTCGGACTGGAGGCTGCATGTTGCCTATGCCCTTGAAATAACCTTATTCATCTGCACCTGGAAGTTGTTCTCTATCCACAAAACCCAGTGGGGCTATTTAAAGCCAATTCACAGGTGTCTGAAATTTTACATACAGAGGTGTGAGGGTATTTAAAACATATGTGCAGGTGTTTACATTGCAAAGTGCAGGAGCAAGGTTGTGCACAACCAGTTTAGGTTTCATGTTGAAAGATGAGGCTACCTTAAAGGAAGTCCAGGAACAGGTGGCAAGGTTGGCATGTTCCCAACTGTGTCAGAAAGGAGATAAACCACACTATGAAGCACTTAATTTTATCCTATATAGAGCAAATGCTGGTTGCTTGTCTGAGGTTATTTCTGTTTTCGAACCTCTAGGAGAATGTTCCAAAGCAAGAAGGTGTGTTAGCAAACCACCAGAAGATGATTACATGTCTAGCATTCTTTCCAGTGGCATAGTTACTGATCTGCTCCCAGAGCACTGCCTCTGGTTCAGTGGCTTTATATCAGTGAGTTCAGGAAACATCTCACAAGGCTCTGGGTGTTGCACAGCACTTGCTCAGTAGGCATCTCAGTACAGTTGGAAAGCAAAAAGGACTAAACTGTGCACCAGAGATGAAATTATTTGCTTAGAGCCACACAGTCACAGATCTTAGCAACCATATCCCCCAAAGCTGAGCCTCATGTCCTATCCATTGCACAGTTCAGCACTTCCAAGGCACCCAGCTGTTTCCATGTTGTTGGGCTGCTGGCACATCCAAAGAGATCCCTTACGTAGATCTACAGGCCGACAGGAGCAGTTGGGGTGTGTGGCATGGCATAAGTTGCAAGTGTGGCTCCTTGAACCAGGCATGAGTTGTTCAGAGGCATACTAGGGATGCTAATGGTGTCTGGGTGCAGAGTTTGTCAGAATACTTGGTCTAGGTGGAGATTGATGGTTTAAACCATCAGGTTTTGGAAAGCTGTGTGGAGCAGAGCACTGAAATAGGACATCTAAAAAGATATCTGTGAGAAAAGTTAGTTCTCTCCTGAATTTTGACAACCCAAGAAAGCTTTTGTCCTGCTTCAGAACTAGAGTAGACAGACTGTATCCTGCCCTCACCCTTGGGCTTGCTACAGCTGAGGACCCAGCTGTGGAAGAGGGAGTTACAGCCCTATACACCTCCTTTATCCTTGTTAATCTCTCTAGCAAGGTAGAGAATCATAGAATGGTAAGGTTTGAAGGGACCTCAAGGATCATTTAGTTCCAACCCCCTGCCATAGGCAGAGACACCTTCCACTAGTATGCTTGATCATCATAAGCCTTGGATTTTGTACATAGAAGAGGTAGGAGCAAGGACAGAAGCTTTTTTGCATGTGGAAATAAGTTTGTGATAGCCTCTTGCACAGCCTCTGTCCCTAAATCCAGGAGAGCAGGTCCCACCAGGAGTGGAGTTTTCTGTCCTTGATGGAGCTGGAAGAGCTTCCCAGCTGGTCGTATCAGACCTTGCGTGAATTGAGTGGCTTCAGCAGCAGCAGCCAGGAGGAATTCAGCATATTTTAAGAGGGGCCTTGGAAGGGCTTGAACTCATCCAGCACCTTCAACACATCAACCCTGGATGCTGTCCAGAGCCAGAAAGCGTGGAGTCAGCATCCAAATGCAAAAATGAAACATACTCAGGCCCTGGGAGGCTTGGCTGGGACGTGGTCCCTATGCTGCTGGTAGTTCACAGGATCACAGGATGTCAGGGGTTGGAAGGGATGCAAAGAGACCATCAAGTCTGACCCCCCTGCCAGAGCAGGACCAGAAAATCAAGCTCAGGTCACAGAGGAACGGATTCACACAGGCCTTGAAAGTCTCCAGAGAAGGAGACTCCGCAACCCCTCTGGGGAGTCTCTTCCAGTGTTCTGTGACCCTTACAGTAAAGAAAGGTCCCCTTGTGTTGAGATGGAACCTCCTGTGCTGCAGCTTACATCCATTGCTCCTTGTCCTATCCCAGGGAGCAAGTGAGCAGAGCTTGTCCCCTCCTTCCTGACCCCCAGCCCTCAGATATTTATAAACATTTATTAGATCCCCAGTCAGTCTTCTCTTTTCCAGACTAAAAAGCCCCTCAGCCTCTCCTCATTAGGCAGTGCTCCAATCCCCTACTCATCCTTGTAGCCCTCTGCTGGACCCTCTCCAGCAGATCCCTGTCCCTCTTAAACTGGGGAGCCCAAAACTCCTCAGTTTGGGGTCATTTTCTCTGCCTTGGCCCACACCTGGTCTCAGACTCCTCATTCTGAACTTCTAACGCAAGAAGAGCAGCACATTTCAAGATGCAGCTGTTCTGCCCAGTGCAGTTTGTGTGAATAGCATTTGGAAGCACCAGGGCTCCATAGACAGGAGGCATAAACATCTTCAAACTCCAGAGAAACTCTTGCTATCAGAGTCACAAAAGCGAGCTGGCCAACGCACCATTGGGCTCTGATTTTATATTCAATTTTAGAAGCTGAAACTAAATTTTTAAAATTTTATATTATTCTCAACATCATACTAATCTGCTCCAGATGTCCACTCAGAGCTGAATGCTGCCATTTTGCATGCAGAGCATCTGCGTCAGTGACTTGTTGCAAGGAGCTCCTCTCTTACTGCATTCTATTCTCAATGAAGTACTTAACATGTTTCTCTTTAAGAAATCTTCCTTAATCATATGGATATAATTTCTTCAATTTACGTTTTCAGTTCTTTAGTGTGGTGGCCACAGGGTGTTTCTTAACCTAGGCAGATTAAATGCACATGTTGAGAGCTGCTTGTATTGGATTTAGAGGCACTTTCGTTTCAAAGTCCTTCACGTAAGGTACAGAAGTGATTGCGGTTTCCTGCTAGGTTATGGAATGGAAGTAGAGCTCTCAGGAAAACCTTGCAGGTACCTTCTAAATGTTAGATAATCATGCATGACAATTACATAATTTCATTTCTTTCAAAACTATGGTCTACCCAGAGTGTTGTAGAGTGGGTCTTTTTTTTTTATTGGGGTCCAGGTAAAAAAAAGAGATTTAATTTTCTTGTCATTTCTGGTCTACAGTTCAACATTTCAATTAAAAACCATTTCTGTTGAGTTCCATTTCCAGCTTTCCTTCAGAACATTATCTTAGAAAATGTCTTTTATTCAGCTATGTATTTGTTTCTTTAACAGCATATTAAAAATTCTGTGAGACAGCTCAATGTGAAACCTTTTGTTGTTTGAGCCTGGCTGCTTCAGCCATTCCAGTACACAGGCTGCTATTGGTCAAGTATGTCAGGAATGTCCTTTGGCATCGTCCTGGGGAGCTACGTCATATGTGTGAAATGGTTGGTGTGGATATGAGCTGCTCTGAGCCTAGGCAGCAAAGTCCAGGGAAGATCTTACTCTCCCCTCATTTTAAAGCAGCCCCTGCATACGTTGCTAGTAGCTAGATGTGGTTGTGGCAGTGGTTGTATAGTCTGTTACACGTCGCTTTCCTCAGGTATCCAAACCTACTCTTCTTCCCCTTTAAAAATCCTTTCATTTGTGTAATCCCTTTTCTTCTTAAGCAACCTGTAGCCATGGAATCTAAATTTAATGAGCTCTCATCATTTGCAAGACTGGTTATTCCCATCTGAAATGGTGTTCATCTGTCTGCATTGGCCTTGTTGCTTTAAAAAACTCGTGGCTTTCCATTTTTCAGAGCTAACCTTGCTGTTACTCTACAATTGTATTAGTTTATTATACTGATTTGTTGACACAGCTGGTAGGGAGCTAAGTGCTGTGGTTTCACACAATAAAATTTCAGACAATATGTGTAGCACTTCTTTTTCATACATATCACTTGAAAGCCATATGATTCACCAATATGTGTTATTGTTATCCACCCATGTGGGATACAGTCTATTTTAAATTAGTGAAGTGACTTGCTAACTCCCTGTAAACAATGGGACTGTGGGAAAACATGAAGTGCTATTGAGAAAAGAACATTGCTGTACTGCCTTTTATGCAAGGAATCCCACAGTGCTACAGAGAATGAAGGGACCTGGCACTGCTGCCATGTCGTCTGCTCTTCCACAGAGAGCTTTCTTCACAATAGGCTTTAGAAGGCAATGCCACCACTTCAGACTGAAGCAGAGTTGGGTAAAGATTGTAGCTGCCACACTGCTTCAGATGTAGTAATTACCATGAGGAGAAAAATAGCAGTAGACTTCGGAGCGTTTGTTAGCAAAATCTGTATTTAACATCTCCTTTGGAAGCTTAAGGCACAGAATCCCATCTAACCTCGTCACAGGTTGGTGTGCACCAGCTGCTGTTGCTGTTGAAGCACCTAGCACATGGAAGTGTGAGGTCACAGGAGTGAGCTCAGCCCCTAGCAGAAGTCAGAACCTTATGTTTGATTGACCAGGGGAAAGGAGCTGAGCTATGAGCTGTGAGCCCTGCTGCAGCTCACTCATTACAAAGTATAACAACAGGATTGCGTTTCCAAACTCTCAGCTACTCTTCCAACAACACAGTCCAGACACTGACTTGATTGTGACAAAACCAGAACAGTGACTTCCTTTAAAGCAGGTGAGCTCTTGAAGACATTTAGCTCTTCTGGATTTTCCATTATGTAGTCAATGTGGCCAAGCAAGATAAAATGGAAACACTGCAAGACTAAAATGAATGACTTGGGGTGTAATGAAAGGTTTGTTGCTTGTGGGGAAGACAGCCTGTCCTCTGAGAAACAGAAGATTGCTCTCCTTGGTGGTGTAACCCTCTATCTCTCCCAATGTAGAGTCCCCCTGTGGAATTCTGGTTTATGTGACTAGGGCGGGTCAGTGGGTGAAGGAGGGAGCCATGTCACTTGAAATCCTGCTACCAGGCCACAAGGGAAAGCTGAATAAAGTAACCAACCCTGAGACAGTAACATGCTCCCACCACACTGCATGATCACCTTTTCCTGCTGATTCACCAGCAGCTCTTGTAGGGCTCTACCATGTGAGGAAGTGCTGGGATTAATCATGTACATCTTAGAGTAGATCCTTTGCTTTCTTTGGTCTGCAGGTCGAACCTCGCTCTTCAGTTATGGAGAATCAAATTGGCTTGGCATGGTACAGAAAAGAGCAGGAGCCTTGAGCTAGTTAAGTTGTCCCTGCTGACTGCAGGGACGTTGAACTAGATAACTTTAGAGAGTTCCCTTCCACCCTAAAGCATTCTGTGATTCTGTGTGAGCGTGGAAAATCCCACTGAACTGTCTACTCCCTTGCCAAGAAAAACCTTGGAGAAATTTGTCTGTCATTCTTATCACCATGCAAAAATTAATCCAGTGTTGACAATTTCATACAGCTTGGCAGTTTGCAGGGAAGCTTCCTTCTGAGCTGATCTTCAGAAGCAACAATTTGAGATAAAAACTTAATTGGAATGAATCTAGGTAGGGTACAAGAAAGGCAGTTAAAGTTCCACCCTATCTGAAATGGGAGAAACCCCCCAAAATAAAACTATCTGCTTCCTGAAACAAGGTTTTTATGAGAAAAACTAACGAACCACATACAAAAAGTTATATTTTCAACAACAAAAAAAGAGGTGGAGAGTTACCNAGCACCTAGCACATGGAAGTGTGAGGTCACAGGAGTGAGCTCAGCCCCTAGCAGAAGTCAGAACCTTATGTTTGATTGACCAGGGGAAAGGAGCTGAGCTATGAGCTGTGAGCCCTGCTGCAGCTCACTCATTACAAAGTATAACAACAGGATTGCGTTTCCAAACTCTCAGCTACTCTTCCAACAACACAGTCCAGACACTGACTTGATTGTGACAAAACCAGAACAGTGACTTCCTTTAAAGCAGGTGAGCTCTTGAAGACATTTAGCTCTTCTGGATTTTCCATTATGTAGTCAATGTGGCCAAGCAAGATAAAATGGAAACACTGCAAGACTAAAATGAATGACTTGGGGTGTAATGAAAGGTTTGTTGCTTGTGGGGAAGACAGCCTGTCCTCTGAGAAACAGAAGATTGCTCTCCTTGGTGGTGTAACCCTCTATCTCTCCCAATGTAGAGTCCCCCTGTGGAATTCTGGTTTATGTGACTAGGGCGGGTCAGTGGGTGAAGGAGGGAGCCATGTCACTTGAAATCCTGCTACCAGGCCACAAGGGAAAGCTGAATAAAGTAACCAACCCTGAGACAGTAACATGCTCCCACCACACTGCATGATCACCTTTTCCTGCTGATTCACCAGCAGCTCTTGTAGGGCTCTACCATGTGAGGAAGTGCTGGGATTAATCATGTACATCTTAGAGTAGATCCTTTGCTTTCTTTGGTCTGCAGGTCGAACCTCGCTCTTCAGTTATGGAGAATCAAATTGGCTTGGCATGGTACAGAAAAGAGCAGGAGCCTTGAGCTAGTTAAGTTGTCCCTGCTGACTGCAGGGACGTTGAACTAGATAACTTTAGAGAGTTCCCTTCCACCCTAAAGCATTCTGTGATTCTGTGTGAGCGTGGAAAATCCCACTGAACTGTCTACTCCCTTGCCAAGAAAAACCTTGGAGAAATTTGTCTGTCATTCTTATCACCATGCAAAAATTAATCCAGTGTTGACAATTTCATACAGCTTGGCAGTTTGCAGGGAAGCTTCCTTCTGAGCTGATCTTCAGAAGCAACAATTTGAGATAAAAACTTAATTGGAATGAATCTAGGTAGGGTACAAGAAAGGCAGTTAAAGTTCCACCCTATCTGAAATGGGAGAAACCCCCCAAAATAAAACTATCTGCTTCCTGAAACAAGGTTTTTATGAGAAAAACTAACGAACCACATACAAAAAGTTATATTTTCAACAACAAAAAAAGAGGTGGAGAGTTACCTTGCGGCTACTTTTCATCTTTTCCCAGAGAGAATTTGGTTGTGGTTGACTAATTGAGTTGGCCGTGGCAAACAATTTCCAACTGGAGATCTTTTTTCATCCACAGGATCCTCCTCTGTTTGATCTGCCAAGGACAGGAGCCACTTTGTTAGCTGTGATGACATGTGACAAGCTCTGACTATAAAGCATATTTATTTGTCTTGACAAAGATACGAGCTGGAATTCCTAGGTTTAAAAAAGTAGTCTAGGGGTGTGAGTGGGAGGTTGGACTGGACACTCAGTGGTGCCAGATGTTGCAGACAGGGCTTGGCAGAGCTATGGGTCAAATCTTTCTGTGCCTGGGACAGACAGAGCACAGAGCTCATCCAGCATGGTCCTGTCTGGGGTGCACTGGAAACCTTTCCTGTTTGTAGACACCCAGTTGGTATGGGATAGACTGGACTGTGCATGGACCTGTCTCTTCATATAGCGGCTCATTAAAAATAGAGAAAAATGAGGAAAAAAGAGGGAAGTTTTTCATTTTGCTGTCCCATGTAAATGTTTGTTAGTGAATACACTCTAGAGTATTCCAGCTACAGTTGATTGTGACACCAATGTAACAGCTCCAGAGTGATTCCTTAATTCCTGAATGTGAGCTTTGTTTTTAGCAAGCATTTTCAATTTCTGTCCTTGTCCTGCCTCTCTTTGACTCTCCTATTGGATTCAGAATGTAAACCAGGACAGACAGTTTCTCTGCCATTCTCTTAGCAGATGTCTCTCAACATATCAGGAGTGAAAAGTGCACTTGCTCTGGGTAACAAAGGGTTGATGAATCCCCCAGCATGCATCAATGACCCATGCTGAAAGAGAGCGCTCAACACGTTACAGGGACAGCTCACAGAAGCAGGGTGTGTAATTTTTAATAACTGGCAGAAAACCCCTCAGTGACATCTTTAACATATAAATGCCTTTTCTTGTTGCTTTTTTTCCCCTCCCTCCTTATTTTGCCTTTTCATCTTTTCTCCTTTCAGTTCCACCAAGCCTCACTGTACCATAATGTATCACAGCAGACTTTTTTCAATTATGTTCTTGATTTTTTTCCTCCTTGTTACTATAAAACTCCAGATGTTTTGAGACTTCATGGTTCTCTGGGTATTTTTTCCTTTATTTTAATCTTTTGTAACATGCCACACATGTGGTATTTGGGCCTTTTAAGATGCTTTGCTATGCTAATCAGCCATAAGTTTAGGGTTGAGGTTTTTTTCTTTTTGTAATTACTTTTTTTTTTTCCCCTCCTTGCTGTTGTCTTTTCTTTAATTCTGGGAGTTTTTATTTGGTCGCTTGTTTTTTTTTTTTTTCCTCATTGGTTAGTCCACATACACCATAATGGATTCTCCCTTTGTCCTGGATCTGCATTCATTATCTTAGCCAAATTAATTCTTCACTCCACACTTGGAAATTCTTAAACACATTGTAAGTACAGTGTGAGGGCCTGTTCCATCTTTCACGGGAGCGAGATGCACTCTGCGCAGAGCTGTTTGCACTGTGACTGGCCTCTTAGCCCCAAAATCACAAGCTGTTGTTTAAAGACATGACTCAAACAGGCACCAGCATACAAAGGTGTGGGACAGAGTTTCAGCAAAGTTGCAGCTGAGATAGGTGTAAAGAGGTGATGCGTTGGACGCAACCTGGCACTGAAATGTTTCCCTGGGAGGTGAGGGGGGGCAATGATTTACTGGTCCAGAAGAAGGAGTTTCTGATATATAGTAAACTATATTTTATGTTAAAGAGATCTAAAAGAACTGGAGATAAGCTTTTTAATTCTGTTTGTGGTTGTTGGACTCGATCTCTGGAGATCCCTTCCAGCCTGTAAGGTTCTGTGATTCTGTTTGCTGGCACAACTCCATAGAGTTTTAATTGATTTTGTTAAATTGATTTTGTTCAATCTTCATTTTGTCCTCAAAGCAAGCAGTTCTGGCTTCAGGTCCTGGAGCAGCAAATCTTGGATTGTTTGTTGGCCTTCAACTGCAAATAGTTTGCAAGCAATTCAAAGAATCCCCAATAAATACCAGCTTCTCAATTCCATATGAGGAAATCAAGGGCCAGGGCTGTAGACTGGGGGTGGGGGTGTGTCTTCTGTGCCTATTCCATGACCCTATGAATTTTGCATTTTGTCTTTTAAAATGTTGCTCCACGCAATGTTATTTTTGCCTGCAAGCCACAGTGCTGCTTTCAGTCCAACTGTAATGAGGCTTCAGAAGATTGTTTGCTTTCCAAATGACACTTTTAGCAAAACCTTATGGCAAAATCTGTGCCTGTCATGTTGCTGATAGGGAGATATCCCTGAGCTTCCTGGGTCGTTCTCATATGTTGCAGCACAGCGAGTGCCCCTGTTTTAACCAATGTTTCTCCTTCTACTTCATTAAAGAAGGATTACTGAAAAGAACTTTTAAGACTAGCAGTGGGGTCTTGGGAAAATGGTAGGATGCTCTGCTGCTTTTCCAGATACTTTGAGTTTTACTGGAAAACTTAAGGAAAGCTTAAGGAAAACTTAAAGGAGAAGAGAAGGCTCCAGGGAGACCTAGTAATAACCTTTTGATACCTGAAGGGGGCTACAAGACTGTTTACAAAGACCTGTAGTGATAGAACAAGAAGCAATGGCTTCAAACTAGAGAGGAGCGGATTTAGATTGGATGTTAGGAACAAGTTTCTTACCATGAGGGTAGTGGAACACTAGGACAGGTTGCCTGGGGATGCATTTGGTGCCCCATCCCTGGAGATATTCAAAGTGAGGCTCAACAGGGCTCTGGGCAACCTGAGGACGTCCCTGCTTACTGCAGAGGGGATTGGACTGGATGACCTTTGGAAGTCCCTTCCAAACCAGACCACTCTATGATTCTGTTTACTCACTGAAATGCTAACTGAGGTGCCTGACCTGCTGGTACTAGAAGAAATAAATCTGTGACTGTTTCAGTGCTTTGACCAACGTTCAGCCCTTGTTTGGCAGATGATAATTTACAGTTAGGTGAACAAGACTTAGAGTGAAGAAATGCCGGTGCTGCTGAGAGACAGGCTAAGGGTCAGAGCCTGTCCTGCTGTCCTGCACTCAGTATGACAGCAGACCTTCAGAGCTTGATCTGCAAAGCTCACATTTAATGCTAGATATACTCAGCAACCCAGGTAAAACAATCAAAGAAGCAAAACCCACACCCCAAATCTGGTTTTCCTCTGTAGTCAGGGGAGAGGGACTGGCACCTACTGAGCAGGATGTGTCCTGCTGAGCTCTCTAAGCTGCCAGCCTGGTGGTGGGCAGACCTGCTGCTCCCCAGGGACTCGGGAGCTCAGACAAGAAGGCCCTTCATTTGTGAGAACCGGGGAACCCCAGCTCAGGGGCTGTTGGCAGGCAGGTGGCTGCGTTCTGCAGTCAGAGAGCTCTGTTTGTGTGTGGAAATCATAGCGCATGCAGAATCAGACCTGGTTGCTGTCGAAAGCCTCAAGGCTTAAATGAGTCTGTTGTTATGCCTTGCCTGGGCCAGGTCTGCATTCCTCGTGCACCCAGAACTCCTGGTACTGCTGAAAGGGGTTCAGGAATGCAGACTTAGGGGCTTATAAAATTCATAAAATTGAAATAAAAGAGACAGCCCAAAGTCTTGTTCAGTTCAGTACCGGATGCTGATCAAACACCTCCTCCAGGGTTTGTAGCCTATTAGTGTTTCCCAGATGCAACCTGTCTAACAGCATGAAGAAAGATGGACTGCTGGTGGACAATGTGTTGGTGTCAAGTGGCTGGCTGTAATTACCCTAAAGCCCAACAACCTGAAGCATGCATTGCATTTTCTAGATCTTCTTTTCCTGTGCTGAACCTTTTTAGTCCTCTTCTCCTACACACCAGCAATCGTTCAGCAGTCTGGCTGAAGCCTCAAATGCTTTTTTTTGTAATATGTGTTAATAAACCAAGTGCAAGCAGTTTTCCCCAGGACTCAGATGAAGTGGAATGTAGAATTGTCACTTTGCAAGCATAAATAGGTCAGACTTAAAAGGAAAAAAAAAAAAGCACAAAGCAAGACAGAAATTGGCAGGTCCTTTCGCTGTTGCAGGTATCTTCCATTGGTTTGTTACCACAAAGGGGAAAAGAACAGCTTCTAAAAATGTCAGCCTGTAAATTTAAACCTGGCTCTGCAAACCGGGATCCTTTAAGAAGCCAAGAGCTCAGCCCTATGGGTTGCTTTTGATGTACACAAATAGTTCTGCTGAGTTCAGTCAAACTCCTTGCATGAGCTACATTAACTCACGCACAAGTATTTGCAGGATCAGGGCTCTACGTTGTAGCTACAGTGGAGAATTCCAAATTACTCTAAGGAGGACTGAGCTAGAAAACCCAAAGCACCAAATCAAGTATTTTGGTTCTTAGATGGAAGAACTCAAGTGTTTAGGTTACTGACATTCAGAATGGTTTGGAGCCTCCTGTGCCTCCTGCCAAGGCCCAACATTAGACTCAGTGTGCTGTAAAACACTGATGCTATTAGAGGGTGCTGTGACTGTTTCCTCCTCTCCAGAAGGGATACATATCCTCACAGGATCCTTTTTCTCATAACATGTTTTTCAGTCAGCTTTTCCCAATTCTGTAATCAGCTGGGAAGAAAGAACGTTTGACAATGTTCACAAGGCTCGTAGATGTTTTGCCCAGACATCAGATTTCCTATTGATAGTATGAAATGCTTTGGAATGAAATGTTTTGGGTTTTCCATCTGTAGGCTGTCTGAGATGTCAACAGCCAATATGACCTGCTCTTTCCCTTTCAGGTCTATAAATAAAAGGCAGCTTGTTTAACTGATCTTGCAGCAGAGAGCAGAGGTGTATATTAATGAGCTTTCTAATGGCACACTGGACCTATTTAGGACTATAACTGTGAAGGCTTCTCTTTTTCAGTCATAACTCATTTCCTAAGAAAATGTCAGTTACTGCTTCAGCCTATGGTCTGAGCTGTTCAGTTTAGAGTTTGTTCCTTCTGATCTGTACCACTGACAGATACTCTAGACATGACTGTGATTAAGTATGCTTATGAAAAGGGTAAACATTTGATAATATAAACCCTTTTGGGAATATGCTGTTATTTCTGCACCACTACATTCTCAGGTGCATTCAAAGGAGAATGTGGAAGCAAGGGGGAAAAAAAAAACCCAAAACATTTCAAGCAATTACAGTTATTACATTAAATTGTTTTGTTAGGGAAATTGTGATGTGTTTAGCTCACTGTGAGATAATTCAGTGTTTTTGTAAATATGCCTTTTAAATGCCTGATACCACCAGCAGTTGCATGCCAGTCAGCTTTTAGTGTAAAATAAAGATAATAACATTTCTAGTTCCATATGGTAGTGAACTAATTTAGTCCTGTGAATGTCTACAGCATATTTTTTCCTGGTAGAAGCCCTATTCTAAAAAGCAGCAATAGTTACAAAGTCTAATAATTTCACCATGCAATTTACTGCAATCAGCTGGCATTGTTTTGTGTGTGGCTTAGCACTGCCTGAAGCACACATGAATAATTTCACAATAAAGACAAAGGTAGTAATTGCAATATAAGTATTATTTTTATTGATCAACTCCTTTTAAGAGCTCTCTTGACATTTACAGGCTTTGAGGATCATGCAGCATTTGGTACAGTTATCCCAGGCATCAGACATCGACAAAATGTTTAAGGTTGCAGGATTAAGCAGTGACAGACTGGGGCCAGATGTCTGGGAGATGCTGTTAAGCAGCCTTCTTAGTTGATCAAACCAACCTAAAGCCCTTTGGATAGTGAACATTTGTTGTTTGTAGTTGAAGCTGAGACACTCGTGGATTTTCCTGAAGGTTATTTGAAAAGGAGAATGAGCATCTCATTTATCCAGGAGTAGTTTTATTTGTATGTATAAAAATACACTCCAAGTTGCAAGGGTAGGTGGAAGGGTTAAAAGTGTTGGTGAGCAACAGTGAAGCCCAAGAATCATTCCAACACAGTTTCCTCAGCACCTCAGTTGAAGTTATCTTTGTCCTTGTACAACTGTAGAGCTGACACACCTGCACTTGAGGGAAGCAATGCTGCTTCCATGCGTGGACATGTAGGGAAGAGCTGCATGGGACACAGTCAGCAGATCCAGCAAGAAATAGGAGTTGAAATGGTGGTTCCTGGAGTCCCTCAAAGTGGAGACCTTTCTACAATGGATTCTCTCAGCCCCATGCATTTCAGCTCTTTGCACCAACTCCTTTCTTCCCTCCCTTTCAGGACTTTCACCTTCACTTTTGGGTATCATCTTCCATTCTTGTCACTTGACCTCAAGGTTTTTGTCCCTACTCCTTTTCCACTGATTTTTTTCCTGTTTAGCTAGAATTGTTAAAAAAAAAAAAAAAAAATCCCTAAAAGCCTGGCTTCCAGAAAGAGTGGTTTTAAGGCACAGCTGCCTTCTTTCCAAGTTGGCCTTAGTGTTGATATATGGGCAAAGAGGGTTGTGTTTCTCAAATACATCTTTGAGATCTCAGATCACAGAGAAGCCAGGGTTTTATCTGTGTAGAGATCTGCAGTGCCATAAAGCTGCAATGCAGAGTGAGCAAAGTGGGCATGTGTGTGTGGAAGTATTTGTACACAGGGGTGAGGATCTGAATGCATTCTGTGGGTTTGCTGCTGCATGAAGGTGCTTCTGCCTGTCCTTGTGCTCATCTGAGCTGGATCCCAAAGCCCATCCTGCACACACTGCGCTGTGACGCTGAAATGTAGCAGTGAGCAATGCAAAACACCCTTCCCTTGGCCCAGGAGCTGGAACTGTGAATTATTTATTTATTCAGATTGAATTTGAAACAGCGACTTTTGTTATGAATACTAGGCAGCATTTTATTACTGAGCGCCCTAATGGAACGGGTGCTTAAGAAATCAGAATGGCTCAGGTTACTGCTTGTGTAAATGCTGAGAACAGATCTGACTGATAGGGCTAGTAAAGAAAAGGGTGCAGAGTAACAACAGAGTTCCTTTGGACTGCTCTTCACATGGATCAGGTCTTCGTGTAATAGTTCATGCTCATCTGCTCCAGGGTGTAGGATTTCAGACATCTGAAACCGGGTTCTAACCTGCCACAAATAGCTCCTCTTGCTGTCTGTCTGTAGCAGCTAATTGTCACTGCCCACAGTGCTTGCCGTGCCAGTTAACATCTGCGAGAACTCCTCAGAACGCTTGTTCTTTCCCCGAATTTTCTGTTCTGACACCATGTCTTTAAGTGTTCACTACTTCAGACAGAACACGTGAAGTATTTATAACTCTTGCATTAGTACTGAGCTACATGCCATGTCTTCAGTGACAGATCAAATGAACAGCACAAAATGTTGTGTTTCATCCATAAATTTCAACAGATGTTTGAACATTGGTTGATTTATTACATGTCCAACTTGGACCTTACACTGTTCTCATTGTGGCTACACCTGGTTCATTTAGCAGTACTTTACAATGACCTTTTATGCCGTTTTTCAGTTTGAAGGGTGCAACAAGGCATTTTCTAG
This sequence comes from Ramphastos sulfuratus, assembly GCA_013399055.1. NCBI lineage: Eukaryota > Metazoa > Chordata > Aves > Piciformes > Ramphastidae > Ramphastos > Ramphastos sulfuratus. Next base: position 16,292 of record WBNM01017249.1, on the reverse strand, counting down.
GCTGGAGAACCTTAAGATTCACCTTCGGAGTCACACTGGGGAGAAGCCATACCTGTGTCAGCACCCTGGCTGCCAGAAAGCTTTCAGCAACTCCAGCGACCGGGCGAAGCACCAGCGAACACACCTGGATACCGTAAGCATGATTTCACACTGGGAGCTGCACTGAGTTTTCCAGTGCTCCTTGCACACAACCTGCTCTGCAGCTGGAGGGTGGCTTTTCCTTTTAACGGGGAGCAGCTTGGAAAACTCGGCTGCGGACAACTGTCATTTTGTTTGGAATTGTGTGTGCTTTGAGAAATGAAAAAAGCCTTGGTCACAGAAAGACAAATGCAGCTCTTACTCATGCTGAGGAATAATAAGTTACTCAAGAGTAGGTTATTCAGGAATCAGTTACTCAAAAGTAGGTTATTCAGGAATAAATTACTCAGCAAACTCTCCCATTGTTCCTGTTCCAGTAAGCAACGGCAGCAGCAGGTACAGTGGGAGTGAAAGCTGAGTCACTGCTGCTACACTGAATGTGTCTCATTGTCTCGCTTCCTGTCTTGTGTTGCTTCTCTAAAGTCTGTTCTGAAAGAAAGCAGAAGCAGTTCAGACGTCTCAGGGAAAGGTAAATGCATCTCAGCTTTGTGTTGAGTAGCCACCATCAGAACCGACTGTAAGGAACTTTCCTTTCTTGTGTACAGTTGGTAGATTCTGGCTCAACTCCCCAAGTGTTATTGTTTGTCTTGCAGAGAGAAGGAGAGCCTGTCTAGTGTCTTAGGCTCCAATCAAATTAAATCATCCTATGGTGGGGAAAGCAAGTAAGCAGACAGCTCTGCAGACAAGTTAAGTCCTCAGCATAAAGCCTGTAAAGAATAACAGGCAGAGCTGTTCCTTTGTCTTTTTCAAAGCGAATATATGGGTTTAAGGTTTGGCCAAATGTGTATGGGGCAGAACTTTTTTTGAGTTTAATTGATATTTACTTTTTAAGCAGTTACACATTTCAGACAGTGCAGCATTAAGGAATGTCTCATGTACATTATGGCTTGCAAAAACAAACAAGTAAGAGAAGCGAGGCAGTCACATTTTCCAAACCAAAGCACACTTACAATAACAATGTTTTGTTTATTTGAAAGTCAACCTGAATATTTAAATTTGTAATTAGCTCTCAGATGTGTCTCATTGGAAAGTGGGTGTGCAGGTTTGGAATGTAACTGCTTGAATTTAGTGGAGATCTTCTTATTAGCCCAAGTCACAAATGGAATGCCATTTATTAGTTCTGAAGGGGAATTCAAATGGTTACCAAAATAAGCAAACATTTCTTGTAGCTGTTAAGCTGTGAATGATTGAAGACAAACCTCTTAACTTTCTATTTTCTTTTCTTCTCCCTTTATCTCTGTCTTTATTATCTGAAATGCTCATAAATCAGGAAAAAGGTACAGTAATAATTTTCTACTAACTTCCTTAAATGTCTAAAAGTGCTCTTCGTGCTGTACTGTTGCAGCTCCTTTGTTTCTGTAGCCCTACCCTGCAGTGACTTACCTCCACTCACCTGCTTGAACTGCAGTCCAGTGGGTTAGCTGAGTGTGCTGTGTGAAATGTGAAAAATCACAGAGCTGCAGGAGGCTGCTACTGGAAAGCCTGCACGTTGCATTAGCTCAGTGGACAAAATAACTGCCTGGAATGTCAAAACAATTGGCCTTGTTAGCCAGATTTTCATCTAGTTTCCCTGTCACTAAGTGGAGTGATCTTATCACTAATCTGAGTGACATCAAGGATTTGAAAACTGCTCTGCTAGGTTTTCTGCTGAGGGATTTGTTACAGTTTCCACAGCTTCTCCTCAGGTGTCAGTTCCCTCTGTCCCAGACACTCTAAATAAATCTGTTTTGCCCTGTAACTTTTTGAGTAGCCTGTGTCAGCCTGTAAGGGTCATGGATTGGTGAATGATTCTATTATGCCTTCAGAAATTTCCTGCTGGCTGGACAGAGCAGCAATACTTAATCCTCTGGAGGTATTTAGAAAGAAAAGAGGTTTATATAGACTGCTTATTCCTGAGTCCATTTGGAATTGGTTTTACAGCTTCTCAATCTAGGTCACTCCATCTTTTATCTTCTCCAAAAGGAGAATCTGTAAATCATTTCAGAGACTTACTGCTGCATGCTAGTTTGATCGACTCTCTGCTAAATCATCTGGACTAGATCCTTCTCCTAGGTAGAAGCAGAACAAAGGGAACCTGTCTGTCCTTGCGGTAAAAAGGGCACGTCAGCACTCCTCCAGGAGCACAGCAGCTTGGTTAAATGACCTCACAGTCACTTCTCCCCAAACCCATGGGGATTTTCCCCTTTTGTACAACCTCCTTCTGAAACCGAGGGGATTAATGAATGTGACACTGAGGTCATGACGAATGAGGTTCCTACCTTTGGGAAGACACCAAAAGCATTCACTAGTGCAAGTGAGGAGGCTGCAGTAATGTTGACAGACTGGGCAGCTGGAGGGGGGGAGGGGGTTGGGGAAAAACCAGGAGTATTCCACTATGGGTTAAAATGTGAGCTGCGCCCTGCAACACTGTTCTGCTGGCACTGAAGTCAGTGGTTACTCAATAACGAGTGCCAGAGTCCCTTCCCTCACCTTGGTACTTGCACGTTCGTGGGAGGTTGTGCTGTAACTGTTTCATTTGTTGAGAGCAGGCGAAGAGAGGAGCTTGGTGAAGCTTTCAGTCATTGGGACTGCAGAAGCAGGGGTTAAACTGTAGCATCCTTGTTTATTTATTTAAGGATTTTTCTATGAGAAGAGTGTGCTGGAGGTGCCTGCTCAGCCCCAGATGGCTTTCCCAGGAACAAATGCTCATACTGTGCCACTCTGGCAAGCTCTGCTGCGTGCCCAAGTCAGCTGGAAAGGTCTTCCTAACAAAATCAACAATAGTGGATTCTTCTTTCTGTATTGATTTGCTCAGTTGTTATTGTTTGATGCAGATTGTCTGCTTAGAAATTCTAAAAATATATTGCTGAAGTAGTTCAAAACAGCAACAAGGTATGAAGGAAACCAAATGTGTACTGTGCGACAAGTTTCACTGTGTTGCGTATGAACAGTGCTGAGAACTGTCTGCATCAGAACTCAAGACCCAAGCTTCTCTATTTATAACCGTGCTGGGTGATCTCATGATCATTTTGTCCTCTGTAAAGGCTAGAAAACAAATAATGCCCTCAAACCCCCTCCAGTTACATCTCATTAGCATTTAATTCAGCCCAGTAATCAATACCCAACATGATTGAGTATAGGTGTGTCAGGTGCTCTCAGTGCTTGCACGGAGTGCAAAATCAGAGGGAGCAACCTGGTCTGTCTGTGTTTTATACATAGAGGAGACAGAGCAAATCTGGAAACAGCAAGCAGAGCAAACACCTCAGGCTTAACACCACGTTTCACAGAAACAGCCATCCTCCAGTGCTCTGTGTGTGCTGATTGTAGAGATGCAGAGGAACGTGAACTGTCTTCCCTTCCCTCACATTTACAGAAGCCCTACGCCTGTCAGATTCCTGGCTGCTCCAAGCGCTACACCGACCCCAGCTCCCTGCGCAAGCATGTCAAAGCTCACTCAGCCAAAGAGCAACAGGTGCGTAAGAAGGTAAGGCCACTGGGCACCAAGACACCCTCCTCCAGGCTGCCTCCATACACCTGTTGTTACTGTGCCTTTTTGTTTGCAAATCAGAGTTCTTCTGCAGTATCACTAGAAGGAAATGTAAGCCGAGCTGATTTTCCTGTTGGTTTGGAACTGCTGCTGTCAATGAGGCCACTTCATCATTTCACACTTTCAGGGCAACCTCCCTGCAATTTCAATTTGCCTCACGTGTTCTCTCTAAGTATTTCTTCCCTGCTCATCTTTCATACACGGGCCCCAGTTCTGCTGTCATGCACATAAAATGCCCATGAATTGAGTCTCTATAATCAGCTAGTAAATGCATGTTGGCAGATCATCTCAAACACAAATGAAACTAGGCTGGGACACTGTGGAAATGTGAGGAAAGGCTCACTTGTAATAGATGAGAATGAAACCCCCTCACTTTTCCCACCACAAATGCCTTCTGAATGCTTTTATAAATGATTCCAAACCCAGACTGTTAGCTATGTTTTCACTATTAGATTCAAATAAGTACTTTGGTTTCTGTGGGCTAAATCCTGAACTCATTATTCAGTGGGGATGCTTACGGGCACCAGCCCAGGATCAGAGACTTGTTTACTGCTCATTTGTACACACAGTTTGTAAAAAGATGATTGGGACCCCACAGAGCTGGTCTGTGACCATGAGCTGCAGGCTCAGGACCAGAAGGGAAGGCAAGCTGCAGCAAGCACTTACATTTAGTCCAATAAGCAGCAATGACCTTTTCCCCCAGCTGCCTCGCCACTGCTGAGAGCACCACAGATGAGCCAGCAAGGCATGGTTAAAGGATGGAGGACAGAGCAGAAATTACAAACTGGCAAGATAGAGCTAGGGAGCAGCTAGTTTGGAAAAGTGTCCAAGGTAAGAACTAGAAAAACTGGAGAGCAATAGAGGAACACATGGAGAGAAGAGACAATAGCAGAACCCAGGTGACATTAGTTACAGAATTTGGGATGAGCCATAGAGAAGTGAGATGGCTGTCACAAAGGCCTGATTTTCCTGCTTGAATGCAAGTGTGATGAGTTCATACTGATCTGTCCTTGTGTCAGCCATGCCCCCTGTCTCACACCCCTTTCCTCCTCCTACTACTCAGCATGAATCCTATCCTCTACAGTTGTCACCTGGCTGGATTCACTGATCTGAACTTACAGTCCCCTTTCCTAGAATAGTTGCCTGTCCACCACTTGTTCCTGTAGCCCTTCTCTGCCCTTAGGTGCATTCCACCTGAGTAACAGTTCATAGAACATCAGTGCCCAGAGTTGTGTTCCAGTCAGGCCAGAAACACTCATGTGGAGCATGTGGAGCTTTGTGCTTTGCCTGGCTCCCACCCAAGTGTCCACAGAATCAAGCTGTTGTCTCGGCGTATGCCAGCTCCTGCCAGAACTTCTGTTTAGCCTCTCAAGACTGGAAAGGGCTGCCTAGTTTTCAAGCCCAGTTTTATATTATCAGGCCACTACAGCTTTCTAGAAGGTTCCACAAGGTGTGCTGTGCACATGCCTCCCACACCACAGGTCACAAAATGCCCAACACTTCCCTAGATTAACCTTTATGTTTTGAGAGTAAGAGTCAGAAAGCCACAGCAGTAATCAGCCATACGGAGGGGAGGACCGTGGCACCAAAGTCTTTTGCAATAGCAGGGTGGTTGCAACAGGAAGATTTTGTTACATGAAATGCTCAGCTGACAGTGGAAAGCAACCATGCTCCCTATTCCAAAGGAGAGAATCCCCCCATCTTTCCTTCTTGTGCTTGCTGACATGCTTCTTGGAGGAATGAAGGTGGGAATTATTTCCTGATACTACATGTGACTGTCATTTGTTCAGCTCTCTGTGCTGGGCTGAACACACTAACATATTCCCATCCTTTGCATCTGGACGAAAGAAAAGTCCCCACTGTCACACCCTGTCACCTGCTGAGGTCTGTTTCCAGTTCTGTGGAGGGAAGTGGGGGAAAAAACATAAATCCAACTACATAAAGGGGTGCAAAGTACAGCAGGAGGCCTTAGGCACAGAACCCGTACAGAACAAATGCTCACACACAAACTGCAAACTCAAGCTCTTTGGATGTACCAAGATGTTAAATATGCAGGGTTTCATATCTCTTAATCTCCCAGTTTGAGGAATTTTACATACTCTCCCATGGACTTACCAAGTTTATCTTAAAATAAGGTTAGTTTCTTGGCTTCTCACACCTTATTTGGTAGACCAGGCTAAGTCTGCACTCCACCAGTGGTTTGAAATCATCTTCAGATTTCCTGTCTCGTTTATCCATGGCAACTTTATTAATGCTTGATCCTATGTCTTTTCCCCGTGAACTTAAAAGGCATCTGGAAAAGCAGCAGATTTAAAGTGCATTTTGATCAGGCTCTCTTAAAAGGGACTGAAGCAAATCTGACTCATAAAGAATTAATAACAGCCCCCCTCTTCCCCTCCATTATTTCACTTAAACATATGATAGGAAAAAACTCTTTTCACAAGGAAATCTCAGTGTTGTGGAAGCAGTCGAGGGGCTGCTTTGGGGAAAAAGGGAAGACTGTTTAGCCTCACTGCTCATTCTTGATTATAAATCAGCAAAGGCACTTGCCAGTTGGTATCAGCTTCTCAGAAGCTCTGAGTGGAAATGACTTAGCCGACAGAAAAATTAACAGGCTACTCTGCCCACGTGTTTTACTTAAGATTTGCTACCAAAATGTACCATCTCTGATAGAAAATAAAATGCTTGAGCTTAGGCTTACATCAAAGGGATCCTGAATACCCAACTGACAGCCTGGAAGCTGACTGCAGAGGTACTATCTGGTCATTCTGAAAAGCTTTAAGGGAACAAATGAGGGAAAAAGCTAACTGTTAATTTAGTGGTAGTTTGTTTAATTGGCTGCAGATGCACTTTGTGATCCAAACGTTGGGATGTTTATCTTGAAGCAACAAATGGCTGTATGGCAGAATCCTAAGTAGGTTTGCTGAGACCTTTTATTTAGAATGAGCAAGCCCAGGGGAGCTGGGTGTGCAAAGCCATAAAGAGAGACAATAACTATTTATTAATGGCTCTAGAATGTGATGGCTGTTTGTGTAATCTGAGCACTCTATTATGACAAAAGCTTGGCAACATCAGCATGTTTGAAAGAGAATTAGAAATGCTTTTCTTTCTTAATTCTCCTCTCCTGCTGGTTTTAATATGATCGACATTGTGGTTTTCAAGGGTTAGCTTCAGACACTTTTGCCAGAGCTGCAATTTACACGGCGAGCAGCCGAGGAATGGGTGATGCCTCTTACACGGTGCTGACAGCACGTTACTCTGCCAGTCCTAAGCTGATAAGCACAAACACTTCTCTTTCACTATCAAATGTCTTTCCAAGTGTCACAGCTACAAGGTGATGCAATCCGTTTGCCACAGAACCCAAGAAACTACAGGAAGGATGAAAGTATACAGTTAAATTACTCAGGAAGGCTTGAAGAAGCACAGGGTGCATTATTTTTTGAAGCAAACTGTTGTTGATTTCAAATTAACACACTTGTGAGCTGAAGAAAACCGAAATTACTTCTAATGAAAAATACCAAGTAATAGATACATCCTTAATTACACCAAGCCCTTTAGAGTGACATTTTGTTCCTTCTATACATAATTTTTAAGCTAAGAGACAGATGAATTTAATGAAAAGCAATTTGGTTTACTTTGAAATAAACTTGTTTGTTTTATCCTCCTCTTGTAGCTAAATTCATGCACTGATATCGAACAAGATGTACTCAGTGAATGCTTAGCTATACAGCAGCTGCACACATCTTCACAACACATTTTGGATGGGAAATGTGGTAGATCTGTAGGCCATCATGATTTAATTACAGGTAAGAGTACTTCTAATAAGCATGGTGCTAAATATGTCGTATCATATAGGCCTTGAACCACAAAAGGTTATGGATCTTATGTGCCCCCCGTGGAGGATGAAAGCCCCAACTAGCTGCTGTTGATTTCAGGTGAAGGGGGGAGCAGCCCAGCTGAAAGTCAGCCTCCATTTGTTCACTTCCAGGAGTTTGCTTTGACTTCAGCAGAGTGCGAGTGCACAAGCCCTGTGAAAGCATAGGCAAAGGCACACAGCAGTAAGGTGCTCCAGCTCTTGAGGAGCTGCAGAGAGGCTGTGTACCATTGCCATGCACTGTCTGATTATAACAGATAATATGGTGGTCTATGGATGAAGCAACAGGCTTGAATTTGAAATGTCAAACATGTTGTTTTAATTATCTTGTCTAATATTTACTCTTTCTTTCATTCCTTCTGATTTGTCCTCTCTTTCTTGTGGTTTGAACAAGAGCTGGCCCCTTTCAAGGACCTTAGAATGTTCAATAGGTTTTACAGGAAGAGAGAAAGATGCTTGCATTCCCTTCTGCTGAAAATAAGACCTAGACTCGCAATTTTCCAACTTCAGTAGAGGATCCTGAGTCTCAGGTTCCTTTTTGTAGCCATCAGAGAGAAAGAGGAACTCTCAAAAGCCATCGGTGGGATTGTAATCTGCCTCCCCCTCTGATGGCAGCATGTCCCTCCACTGCTTCTAGGGGTTAGAGTAGGGAACCTTTCACTTAGCTGCTTGCACACTCAAGTCTCTCTCTGTCCATGCAACTATTTAGCCCTTTGGGAAAATTTTCATGTTTATTTTGTTCTTGGCTTCAGCAACACCCTCTGTCAGTGAGCTGCAAAGCCCATGCTTCTCTGAAAAAGTACTTTCCCTGATTAATGTTGAACATGCAGCTTTCAGGTGATGCTCACTGAGGAGAATATGTGCACAGACTCTGTCTTGGTCTGCTTTAGTAGGGATTTATTTGTGTTACTGACCTTGAAACTTCTCTAATTCTCTAATAACCAATTTGGGATGGGACAACCAACGCTATGACAACAATGAAACAGGAAAAAAGTTCCTAGTTGAGAGATGGTCAGACCATTCCTATCCCATCTCAGTGTCCTTCCTGAGATGAAGGAATTTATCTGTCAGTAATGCTGCCTTTCTCTGATAGGATTTCTGTGCTGATGATGCCAATCTATCACCAGGATTTTGCAGCAAACTCAGCAATATTCCCTGATGCTGCCATCAGGTCACCCTGTGAGACCCCATTGCATGCACAGTATGAAGAAGTGCCAGGGAAAACAAATCATGATTTGAAAACCTGTTTTACAGTGAAACAGGAGCTGCCTCATAGTGTATTGTACAGTTCCATCGGCAAAACTTCCTCTGTCGTGATTTAAGGCACAGAAGCTGAAGTGCTGATCCCCTCAGAATTAAAGCATAAGGACATTCCTGCTGCCACCTATAGTCTGCAGTGGTTGCTCTTTCAAACAAGCAGAAAGCGCAGCTGTAATACTCAATATGGGATACAGCTGGATAAATACAATATGATGTCCTCTTGATTCCCCTGAAAAACAAGGAAATGTTCATTGTTTGGGTTTTTTTTTTTTCACTTTGGGGGTTTTTCCTTTTTTTTTTTTTTTTTTTTTTCCAAAGAAGCCACATTATTAATGTGCAGAGCTGTGGGCTTTAGGGATCACTTGGATTCCTGGAGAGTTTCAGTTTTGCCTTTCTCCAAGTTAAAGCACATTTTAAATATGTCAGGGATGAAAGCAAATCACAGAACAAAAAAAAAATTGAAATATTAAAAAGGCTCCCATTCTTTGTGTCTGACTTCAAAGCAGGGTTGTGCTTAGGACTGGGTAAGACAGTGAGCAGAAGAATGTTCAGCAGTCAGAGGAGCCCATTATTTGCTTAGATCTTCCTCCTTTTTGCCTCTTCATAACCAAAGTGCTTTGTGGCTGCACACATTCAGCTCTAGGTGATCCCACTCAGGAGCTTGCTCTGGCCATGTTTTATTGTTTTTCTGGTCTCAGCATAAAGTTGAGGGGAATAAAAGCTGCTAGTCACAGATGCTCAGAGTGCTGTTCTGGCAGCAGATGTTCAGGTCAAAGGCCCAGCCATTTAAAATACTGATTGATGAGCTATATGTTGGAGCTAAGATGACCAGTGTGTGAAGAGCCCCAAGGTGCACAGTCCTGGCTTGGGCTCCACTTGCAGGAGCAGTCATTCATAACAGCTCCAAAGGCTTCTGTGTGACCTCAGGTTCTCAAGAATATTGGAGCTCACTTCTGAAAAGAAGGGGAAAAGACTGCAAAAGAAGTGAAATTTTGAAAGTATTGAAAACTACTGAGGCTGGAATAGTTGAGGCTGGAATAGTCAAGGCTCTTTCCCCTGGACTTCTTTCCCTCCCACTGGAGAGGCAGCTAGTGTCCTGGACACCACACCAACCACAGCATTTGTGTCCCCTCCAACAACTCTTTCTTCCTGTTAAGGCTTGGCAGTGGGAAGGACTTCATACAGCCTCGCATCTGCAGGTCCCTCCTGCTTTCCTGTACAAGGCAGTTCCCTCTCTTTCCTGATACACTGGCAAGAATTCCTTCTAGAAGCACCATCCCCTTGAACTTTACACCCACCAAAGTAGTTATGGAATCAGAGTGACAGCTGCTCCAACTTTGAGTGTCTTAAGTCTGGAATAAAAGTAAATATGTCAGAACTTTTTACAGTCCAGGTGAACTCCAGTAGCAGTATCAATGGCTGATAGCCTGCACAGTGCCCAGTGGAGTGCACCCTGCAGAGTGCCCATGCAGAGCAAGGTCTGTTCCTTGGAGGCAAGTGAAGTTCATGTGCTGTTGGGCTGCCCTTGTTGTGCACTGTGTAAGATTAATAACTTTTAGCTTTAAATAAGTACCAGTTTGGTGCTCAGTGACTCAACAGGAATGACTAATGTCTCCTTGCAGACTCACATGGAATCTCGTAGTAAATCCCATCTTCCATTGTGTGTGCCTCATGGCCCTCCAAGTGCTCTTAATTGCAGGCAGACAAATGCAAGCCAGGCAAGTGAACAATGGGTTCAATTCTCTGTCTGCTTTGGCTGGTGTGGCGGCGTGCTCCAGGGGTGGATGCAGCCCTCATCCACAGGGGAGGCTGTGCAGACTCAGGGCCTCAGCACCGGGCCCAGGAGCACACATTGCTGTGTCTGACACCAGAGCAGCCTCAGAGCTACCCCGCTCCTCCCACCAGCCTGCTGTCTACACGCCGTAAACCAGGGGCTCGGGGTCAGTCTCAAGGCTTCTGTAACCATTTTGCTCTCCTCCTGCCCACATCTGTGTCATTCCCTTCCCCACTACAATGTTTTTAATCCAATAGCCAAGCTCAACCACATTTACCAAAGGCCTGAGAGATAATTGCCTTCTGACAGCTTCCATGAGTGCTGGCAGCTGGATACCACTGAGTGGCACCCAAACTGAGCGTTCCCACTGCCAGAGAGGCAGGCAGGGCCCAGCTGTGACACAGGCTGCTTGGCAGCAGGCAGCACACCTTTGTCCAGGTGGCACAGGGATGGGGGGACAGCTGGCTCTGCCCTGACCTGCCTCAGCCCACATTGTGGTGGCTGCAGTGTCACAGAGAAGGGGTCAGTGGGAGTGGAGACAGCAGCTTCTGGGGTGAGGAAAGGGGCATTGAGGGGACAGGAGATGCCATGTGCCAAACCAAGCCTAAGCGAGGGTGTTGCAGTAAATAAAGATGTAGGAGAAGGAGACCTGACTGGTAACTAAGGCCTACAAGCCATAGCATGTCCCCAAGCAGGGGACTTTTCCAGAGAAAATGTGATTAGTGAGTCAAAAGATGGATAAACTCAGGGTGGGTGGAAGAAGCCCTGCTTTAAATAGCAGAGGAGGTCCACAGCAGCGCATCTCTTCAACCTCAGGAGTGGGCAGTGCGTGCCTGCCTTGGTAATTCTGTGGCTGGGTGAGCTCTGCCCAGTGCTTGGACATAGCAGAAACTCAGGCTGCAAGGATTCATTTGGCTTTCTAATGCAGGCGTTTGAGTGCATGGGATTGTGCAGGACTTTTTCTTGCTTCTCTACAGGGGCAAGCTGATCATAGGTGCTCTGCTACTACTACCTTTCTCATCCACCTCAAGCAAACAGCTGAACTGTCCTCAGTACTTGAGACAGTATGGAAAGGGCCGGCAGAACTGTTCAAGGGTGGGACTGTTAAATAAAACCTTTGAATGTGTTTCCTGGCTACCACACTACTAAAACTACTTTCTGAGGGGGGTTGAGCATTTGGGGTGAGTTATTGACAGGGGCCAGTAACGTTCTTGGTGGTCTTCAAGAGCATAAAAAGCTCTTTGTAGGTTCAGCAGCTTCCTGTAGGCTGTGTTGCCAGTAGAGCCAAACTGCCTGTTGTGGGAAGTACAGCTGAGTGTGAACTGATACTGTACAGTCATGGTCAGACTGCTGTTGGGCTCATCTTCCAAGCCTGATAATGGATGTATGGACAGTGAGGGTTTGGGGGAAGGGGAAGCTATTGTATGAAAAAAACAAGCGGAAGCCGCCAGTGGAAAACCAACATTTTCACAATGCAGCATCCTAGCTACTGCCTTAACTCTTATCAGAAGAGGTTTTGACAAATAAATCCCAGCATCACCTGGGCACATCTGACTTCTCAAACCCCCTTCTGTCTGGCTTTCAGTGCAGAAAGCAAGTTGGTTTCACTGGTCAGTTGACAAATGTTCTGTCTAGCAGGAGACAGGGATGATGTGGTTCATTTTTGTTGCTTTAGATCTGTCAGCAGCTGAGGACTCATTGTTCACCAGAGGTTTTTTACTCCTCTGAAGCCCCTGACAAAGGTGGCTGGAATCTGGCCTTAGTGGTTCTGCTCTTCAGTTGCACAGAAACAGATGCTGACTTTCAGCCTTGTCTTAACCACCCAGAGGGCTGTCACATGATCCCCAAGGCCCCATGCTCATTCCATGCCACTGTGAGGATTTGGGAGGAGTGCCATCCAGAACTTTGGCAGTAGCAATGGGACACGTCCAAACGGAGTTGGCACACAGCTTTCTGAACATGTAGCTCTGCAGACAGCCAGTGGGAGAGGAAAGATGAGTGCTGCAGGGGACAGAAGGCAAAGAAACTAGGTCTGAGAGGGGGGTGGGGGCTTCTGTGCCATAGCTGGACACTGTGGGTGCTGGCAAACTTCATTTGCTCCCCACAGCCTTCAGAATATAGTGGCTGCTCTACTGCTCCTCTGGGTCCAGATTCCGTGGGAGGAGTGCCCTGGTGGGCTGAGACTCTGGGAGATGTTTTAGAGACAACAGGGAAGCTGAGGACTGGACTTTCCCAAGAACTGCACTCACTAGAGGCCAGTCCTTTTCCTACTGCCACAGGGTGGCATTTGCGCACACCAGGCAGCAAGCACCTCTGTCATCTCCCCTCGTTGCAGAGACCTGCTCAGTGCAGCCTTCACACCACAAGTCAGTGTCATGGCCCTGGCCCCGAGACAGCCTGGGTGCATGGCTTAGTGCATGGCTTGCTCTTTAGAAGGGAGACTGAGAAAAAAACTTAATCCCAGAGTCCTGGACAAAGCTTCCTCAACAAAACCTGTGCTCGAAGGCATGACAGACACTTGGCTATTGGTGCCTGACTGCCATGGTAGAGGACAGTAGGTAGAGTCCCCCAGAACATCCACACTCCTCCAGTATCCGTGTGCTTAGTAACCCTTCTGTTTCATCATCTCATGAAAAAGCTCTAGTTCTTCTTGCACTGACTTGATTGGGATTTCTTTTGTATCAGTGTGGGATGTTTTAAATGATCCAGGATGTCCAGCAGCATATTAAATGAAAGGCACATTAAGAAGTTTTTAATAAACAACAAATAAACTCAAGTCCTGATGCCCCTTACACACAAAATGTGCTCAGGGGCTAATGTGATGTTGGTAAGGTACCAGGTACCACTGTGCTGTGGGTATGAGCTCCAGCATTCTGAGTTCTCACTCAGAAGTGTGGCAGAGGCAAGGTGAGAGTCCTGCCAAGTCCTGCCAGCTGCTGCAGTCACAGCCAGCAGGAAACGGGCCACTCAAGGGGGCCAGAGGGGAGGCACAAACTACCTCCATACAGCTCCGAGTGCTGTTCCAGCACTGCAGCAGTCACCAATGCTGGGGGCTCACAGCAGATGACTCCCCCAGCAGAAGAGGGCTGCTGGGTGTTTGTGTAGGGGACAGGGAAGGAGCTGGGGACTCTGAAGGACTTGGGTGCCTCTTTGCTCATTTTCTCTTGCACAATGGCTCTGTTGACAGGCATGTACAGTGGCTCCAGTGCTAACCAGAACGGGCCCTCGCCAGGTGTTCTGCTGCCGCCTCATGATGTCCCTTCAAGACACCACCCACTCGAGCCTGCCCTGCCCAGTCCTCACCACCACCCCTCACCGCTGGAGAGTGCCAGGGAAGGGTATGTGCATGGAACATGCTTGGCCTCTGCCTGCCCTGGTAATGAATGGTTAACTCTTCAGTTTGCTTTGCATGAATGCTACTGAAATGGAAACAGTTGGCTCTGAAGGGACCTCAGAAGGTCAAGCCACTCATCCCCTGTGCTGAACAGGGCAAACTTTGGCATTGCTATCAGGTGGCTTAGGGCCTTGGCCTTATCTTCAGCACATTACGCTGAGAATTGGTTTCTTCACAGCATGCAGTTGCATCATTTATTTATTTTCAGTTCTTCCTTGATGACTTCTTGTAGGTTTAGATAAGTGCAGAGAACTTTTCTCAGCTGAAGGAGAAATCTCTGCAAGGGTGAAAACCCAAACTGTGTCTGACTCAGGAGTAAGGTAGCATTTGCCTTAGTAAGACCTATTTAGCATCAGAGCTTAGGTTTTCTTACTTCCCTGCTCTCTGATGTGATTCTCCTAGCAGCAGGCAGTAACCAGGTAGATGCTGTTCTGGACAGAGGTCGTTGTCACACAGATTGTCACACAGTGCTGCAGTGAGGACTGCTTTGCACTGCTGAAGGATCTAGTAACATCCTCTCAGCAGTAAAGAATCTCTCTAAGCCTCCACTAATTCTGCTCTAGTCTTTGTGCTCAGATTTTTTGTGGTGCCTAGCCTCCTGCAAATGGAACATCAGACTTAGAGTTTTCCTTCCCAGCACTTTGGACAGGGAGGGGGCTGAGTTTGCTTTACTGATAGGAATCTGAGATACAAAGAGATTAAGAGATTGGTTTTTTTCTTCCTAAAAACACGTTGTGGTTCTTTACCAAATACGGCTATTTTCCACCCTAGTTCAGTGACTGACCCATCCCTTCTTTTACACAGGGAAAGGAGAGGCCAGGAAGTTTTTTGCTGTGTGCTTTAAGCAAAGGGCAGAAGGCAGAGTGTATGTGCACAGGAAGGGCATGGCAATGAAAGTTACACCTGGAGTAGTTGAACAATCTGATTAAGGAGATGCAATTAGGAACAACTAACTCCATTTTTTTAACTGTGGGGTGAAAACTTAGCTTCTGTACCAGTACCAATGCCCCCTCCCAGTGCATGGTGTCTATCTGCCCATCATAGCAGTAGACTTACTCTGTCCATGTCACATCAGATTCCTGTGCCCAACCACTCTCCTTCCTTGCCCTGCCACATTTCCCCACCTTGTATTTCCTGTTGTCAGACTCCTGCCTGTGGCAGTCATTGAGGCATGAACATGGTGATTTAGGTGGGAGCTATATCAGATAAACAAGAAGTTTTCTATAGCTGAGAAGGCAGCAAGTGCAAACAGGAGGAATGGAGACAGGTAATCCAAAGGGAAGGTAATCTATGAGCTGCTCTTGCCCTGCAGAATGAGGCTACTTGAGCTGGGGGGATAGGATCCCTTCCTGTCACTGCTGCCCAGTGTGCTACTCAGCTGTTTCTTCTTCGAGTTGCTTCTAGGATGGACTTCCTAGAGGAGCTACAGTAAAAAACCTTAAGCAAGAATGAAATAAAGTAAGACTATGGCATGGGAAGGATTTAGCAGGCTGTCAGGAAGGTGGTTTTGTTCCTAAGGCACTTGATGTTTTGGTGCTGTTAATAAAAAATGAAAGCAAAAACCTGGCCAGAATGAGGGCAACAGACAGTTTTCTGGTTTGAGGGGTCTGAAGCTCCCAGATGAACTCTCCTTGCTGCCCCTCATGTCTCCATTCTAGACACACCACTTTGCAGCAGAAGCACTGTGCTGAGGAAGCTGAGGTTCTCACTGAGCACTTCTGACCACTGAGGTTCTTTCTCCTGCAGACGTTTTTATCATTTGTTAAGGCCAAAGTCAGACTTGTCTCTGCTTCTTTCAGTTCCAGGGCAATAGATGGGCAGTAGATACTGTTCCTCAGAGGAGGAAACAGTGCTGAGTTACTATCTCTGTGCTTATAGGCTAAAGGAATGGAAAGCCCTTGCAGAAACACCACAGTTAATATCTTATGACAAAATTGGAGTGGGAGATTATAAGATTTCTAGCCATGAACCAAATCTCAGGAAATGGAGACTGGAATGTATTTTTGAATAGTTAGTTTAAAACAGGGTATTTAGTTTCATTACATAATTACTTGGAAATTTTCAGCATCTCAAAATACCATTTTCTAGACTCAAAATTATCTCTATTCAGTGCTGCCCTACCTGGTCCAAGTTCCCTTTGCTGCCTTCTAATTGTTTATGCTTCCATTATTAATGACTGCTGAAATAAAGCCCCCACATGACACTTTAATTGCAAGTACAGGACCTCAATGTGAAGTAATAATCCTTGAATGTCGATTGGCACAGTTTTGCTTAAAGCATTCATCTATTTATCTGGGTAAAAGCATTTAATAATCATAGAATCATA
>WBNM01017248.1:0-14557 GCA_013399055.1 Ramphastos sulfuratus | reverse complement strand
TTCTGTGATTATATGATTCTATACTATATAATTTGACCAAAAATATTCAGAAATAGCAAAAGACTTTCATTTTCACTTAACATTTAAGGTAAGTAAAGCACAAGTCAATAGTTGCTAGATGAAGTCAAAACTACAGCCTGCAGATATTACTTGCATTGCAAGGATTTATAATGCACTTGGATTTAAATCTGAAATAGATCATTTGCATCAGCTCTGAGATTTCCAACTATACCCAAAACAGTTACCATTTGCAATACATAGTAAATCTAATATTTAAGCAAATCAAGCCAATAAATATATATATATGTCTTTCAGAATGGCAGGTGAATGAGATTGAGCCATTTGAGAGCTGGAAAATTACAGTGAGCCATTAAATTTTGGCATAGACAAGCAAACTCTACTTCTATACTGCAGCAGTCTAAAAGGAACTCCATTAACTTTATTCAGATTAATGTTCCAAATAGAGTACTTTATATCTAGTACAGTGATCCTCAAAAGTTTTACAGGAATTAGATAAAAGATAAGGAGTTGTATACACAGCAGTGCAGGAATTGCTAATCAGGAATAGAGCTCTGGGCTCACCACTTTCGGAAATCTGTTTTGTGGCTCTTGAAAAGATACTTAATTTCTCTGTTGCTTGTCTCCTGCTATGACATGAAAAACTCCATGGCTACACATGTTTGTGTGTGGGAAGTTCTTCAGGAGGGCATTGTTGTCCAGCACTCAGGCTGAGGGACCCATTCTGTGTTCTCCAACTCCACGCACAGGAAAAAAAAATCTATATACTAAAAAGCTTGAGAGCAATGGATTTTCCTTTTCCTTTTGCTACTACTTATAACAAACTAAAATATTAAAACACCTCAAATATCTATTAATGTGTGAATAAAAGTATAAATATTTTTTCAGTTTTCTTTAACATTTTTGTTTGTTTGTTTTATCAAACAAACTAGTTATGCTGCGGTTTGTTACTGCTCTACACATGCATCAGAAAGCACTGGACACCACAGTAGAAGGGAATTAATCTTAAGAGAGCTTCCAGAAGGGCTCAGTTGAACATTCTGCAGGGGGACTACTCTCCTACACACTTTCTGAGCAGAGAAGCAGAGAGTTCAGGGTCTTTAATAGAAGTTTTTCTCTCCATCCAGACGTCCTTGTTCCTCCTATCTTTTATCTTTCTTCTTTTTCCCTTCTAAACTGAATACATTAAAAAAAAAAAAAACAAACCAACAAAAAAACCCCAAAAAAACCAACAAGGGAAAAAAAGAAAAAAACTAATTGCAGGTAATGCACATTAGAAAGAGCACTCCTCAAGTGCATTATTCACTAGGTAGATAAGGGAAGATAAAATCTCTTCTGAGACAGTTTTTGCAGCTATTAATCTCAAAATGGGACCAGTCTTCCAGTACCAAAATTCCAAAAAGGAAACAAAAAAATTACTAGTACTGGCTACTCTGTTTTTAGTTGCTTGTAAAAAGTGCACTGCTCAATGTAGTCTCAGTTAATATCCACCAAAAAAAAAAAAAAAAAAGAAAAAGCATTCCAGAATAGCTCCTTTCTAAAACAGTGTTGCCTCCAGATTAGTCAACAGAGGTCAAATGAAAATGGCCCAATTATGAGTGAAGCTAGATCCATCATGGTATCATTTACCAAACTCCTTTTGTTTCCTTCTCAAAGAATTAAGCAAGTAGGGCTTGCTGATGCATTTTTCCAGGAGGCAGAAAGAGAGAAAATGCCCATCTTTTAAAAGACAGTTTCTCAGACACAGGACTAAAGATGTGTCATTGAAGCAGATGCTCTGTTTGCCAGATGGGTTCCAGGTGGGACCCATACCTCATACTATAGCGCTAGCAGGGACTGCCCTTTTTCGTGGCTTGAAGAGCTACAGTTGTATTATTTTTTATCACTATATACTATACTATATATACTTCTGTGCAGGTGGTGTTGAGGTGGCAGTTTGTCTATGGGTGCTGCAAGAACTAGGTAATGACCAAATGTTATGAACACAGACTCCCCTCTTCACCTTTGCTCTTAAGACATACCTTGTGAAAAAGAAGGGCAAGAAAAAATACTCTTGCTTGTTATCTACAAATTACACCTAGAAAAGTGAAAAACAGAGTTCCATTTTCTGAAAATGCATGGGACAAGGTTATGCCTTCCCATTGTGAAGAATGCAGCAGGTGTTCCACTAAACTTCATGTAAAGGGAGAACCATTGCCTCTGTTAACACAGTTATGAATTATATTCTCATTAATGGTGCAATCTGCATAGTGGCATCGAATCTCTTGCAAGAAAACACATCAGTTCAAGACCCACAACAGGTTTGGTTATAATCAGGCTGTGATGAAATGCTCAACTCTGCCAGTTTATGCTACTTAGGCAGCAGAAAGGGTGTTCTTAAGATCCTCGGTTAAATATTTTACCTATTTTAAAGTGATAGATGTTTTCGACAGTAAATATATTTGAATTAGAATTTGGCATTTAAATACCAGGGTCTAGCAACTGCAAGTGCAGACAGCAATTGACATGTTCTTTATAAAAAAGGTATTAATAGTAGTGTTTCCTTTTAGTGAATGTTTTGACAGGTAAGGGATGTTAATATGCTTCCCAAAATGAATGATTACTGCTGGTGCCCACAACAATGAATATCAAGGTCACACCCTTACAAAGGCTATACATAAAAATTAAGAACTTTTTAGGGGGGGGAAGATGTTGGCTCTGCAAAATCTTTGCTCTTTTATCTGACAAGGAGTTTTACTGTTCTTGGTTGTTGTGATTATTGTTGATCAACAAAAATATGCACCAAGAGGACAGCAAAATTTGCAAGGGGCCCTCTGGAGGTGCGATGATACATGATAGAATCATAGANTTGTTGAACCTCATGAGGTTGGCTTGTGCCCACCTCTCCAGCCTGTCCAGGTCCCTCTGGACCCTCCAGTGTGTCAGCCACACCACACAGCTTGGAGTCGTCAGCAAATTTGCTGAGGGTGCACTCAATGCTACTCTCTGCATTGCCAACAAAGATATTAAACAAGACTGGTTGTAGGACTCCCTGAGTGACTCTGCTTGTCACTGGCCTCCACTGGGACATGGACCCATTGACAGCCACTTTTTAGGTGCGGCCATGAAGCCGTTTCTTTATCCATCTAGTGGTCCATCCATCAAACCCACGTTTCACCAGTTTGAAGACCAGGATGTCATGTGGGACAGTGTTGAAGGCTTTGTTTAGGTCCAGGTAAATGACATCAATTGATTGTCCCTAATCGATTGATGTTGTGACCTTTTCATAGAAGGCCACCAGGTTTGTCAGGCATGATCTGCCCTTGGCTTCACCAAATAAAAAAAACAAAACCAAAAAGCATAACACTAGAAGCGGCAGAGAACAATATCAAAATACACCTGCCTGGTTTTAAAACTTGAAAAATGCATTCAAGAAATAACTGTTTTACACTTTTCTGTGCTTTCATTTATCCTCAGAGAGAAAGAGATGCTCAGTATTGTCATTTTAAGTACTGCTAGCCCATGATTGTTTTTAGCAGCAATGTATTCTCCATAAAAATACGTTTTATCTGGTCCTACAAAGATTTTGTTGTGATAAAAATGCTGTGCCATTATTTTTCTGTAAGCGTTAAAAAATCTTTTTTTAGATCAGTAATATTTTCATATACTAATAAAAATTTCCACTGAGTCCTACTGCTTTGACTCTGCTGTTACACTATGTATAAACCAAATGAGTAGGTTTTGTGTGGGATCTCTTCCAAGAAGTTTTCAGTTTTGTTTCTTATTGGTCAAGTGTATCATGTTCAATTTATAGTCACTATTTTCTAACCCAAGGACATCAGAATCTTCCTAAGTTCCATCTTATCATTGAATTTCTGTGAGTCCTCCGGTAAAAATGAAATCCACATACTTGAGTACATTATCCTTGGGGATTTTTTGAGCTACATTGCAGCACCTGTTTCCAAATATATATAATTTTTAAGAACAGATAAGGATGGGAGGAGTTAATATTTTACAAGTTATATTTTGTATTTCACATTTCATTTTCATATTTTCTATTTTCTATTC
This sequence comes from Ramphastos sulfuratus, assembly GCA_013399055.1. Lineage (NCBI taxonomy): Eukaryota > Metazoa > Chordata > Aves > Piciformes > Ramphastidae > Ramphastos > Ramphastos sulfuratus. The sequence continues at coordinate 10,492 of WBNM01017248.1, read as the reverse complement.
CATATTTTATATTAGGAAATAAACCAAACCAATGCAAAAACAAACAAACCAAAAAACCAACATCCCATAAAATACTAGTTTACATCAGAATTGGAAAACAAACAAAAACGAACACAAACCAACACTGACAGGGTCAGCTAACCACTTATTTCTGAGACAATAATTAAGACAGAGGGCTAGAGCTGTGTCTCTGCCCAGAGGAGGAGAGAGACTTGTTAGTTCTTTTTTAAAAACACTCATGCCATGACATTAAGGCACAAATAAGGCCAAATATCAAATCTCAGGCTGTATATTAAAGGATAAAGTGATCAGAACAGAGGAAGAGAGAAAAAAGAGAGAGGGGGAGAGGGAGGAAAACACAGAATTAAAAGAGGGACAATAGCAAAGGAATTATGCCATTCAGAGGAGGGGTGAAAGAGTGAGAGAGCTTCCTTCCAAAGCCTAACTCCTTGAGTTGTCTGAGGGTGTTGCCGAATCCTGTGATGTTTCCAGAGTGTAGTTCAGCAGAGTTCTTCTCTCTTACAGAGAACAGCATGGTCCTTTGGAGGGTGGAGATGTCCTGAGCTGCTGCTGCCAGGCTGAGCTATGGTGGTGTTCCACCCCCCGCCCAGCAGCTGGTATAGCTCAGGGTTTTTATTCAGTTCCTTTAATCGCAGTTTCCTCCTGGTCCCTCACTCTTAGTCCAGGTGTTGTCTGCAGGGGTCTGGCACCACAAGAGCCGCTTCCTTCCCCTCTGTCTCTCACCTGCTTACCAGACCTTGAGGGTGTTTGTTACACATTCCAGGTAGGTTGCACCAGAGTGGCCTCTGCCCTGCTTTGCTTCCCCTGTTCACAACCCAATACATAATCCTGAGCCTATCAGGCCAGGTGGTGAGCTACTGCCTGGGGAGCAAGAGTGATTTTATCTTTGTTGATTTACATGTACAAGAGACTCTTTTGAGGTATTTCACTGACAGGATTTCAGCTATAGAGATTTCATTGCACTTGTTTTTTTGTGACACACACACTGAGAGATGTGCGCCAAACTTTTCATGACACAGTACATTAAAAAAAAAATCAAAACATGACAGAGTATTTTGATATTAAGAAGCATGAACTAAAAAAAAAAACCACCACAAAAAAACCTTATCAAAGTCCCTTTCTCAGAGAGAACAACTTTTAAAGTCTTTTATCTTGTCAAGCAGTTCTTTTACTAAAGAAGAAGGAGCTAGTTCTGTTGACTAACTGAGAAGTTATGACTGAAAGGTGCTTTCCTACCTTTGATCACAGAATCATAGGATCATAGAAACAAAGTCTTAGAAAAGTTTGAATTGCAAGGGATGTTAAAGATCATCTAGTTCCAACCACCTTGTCATGGGGGACACCTTCCAGTAGATTGAGTTGGTCAAAGCCCCATCCTACCTGGCCAAAAAATAATGAAATCATTCCATAATCTGGACATTATGAGTAGGAAGATAACCTTTCTGGTTTGGCCAGGCTGTCAGCCTTGGTGTTTTTGTAGGTTAAGTAGAGTGTCGTTCCCTGTTCAATTAGATTCAGCTGCCCTTGGTGAGTGTGCCTCAGAAGCCTGTGAAAAGAGTGAGGAGAGAAGCAATGAGTGGAGGATGGGAGATGGAAGTGTGACTTTGATGGAGCTTCCTTCTCTGAGAAGGCTGCCACTTATACAGCTACACCAACATGCTGATATCAGATAATAAAATGATGATGACAGCCATAACAGTAGCAACTTGCAGTGTGAAGGAGCAACAGGGTGCATCCAGGTAAAGCAGAGCAGAGGGACAGCCCCTTCCTATCCCTTCCAACAGACCTCCATCAATTCACTGTGAACTTTGTCATCTTTTTAACAGGTCTCTAGAAGGCACAGAGGATGGGATTGCCTGTAATCTCAGTTCTTTATTAATTGGATTTATATTCAGTGGGCCAGAAACTTATATATCATATTTCCAGTCCCACCTTTCTCCTGTTTCCCAAAGAGGGATTTAACATGTACGAGTCCATATCACCAGGCATTTGTTAGGCTTATACTAATTTCCACCTCTTTCTGTGCTATGGGTATTAGCATTTTGGTTACAGTTATAGGAGTAGTTTTTTATTGTTATTTTATTTTTAGAAACTAAATATTTAAATTTTAATCAATTATTTTTAGAAAATATATTAACTTACAATTAATGAATACCAATTTGTAAAACAAATATGAAATGCTGCTCATAGTTATTAATCCCATAGGCCACAGGGATGTCAGAAAAGACTGTGACAGAAAAATGAGCCTCATTAAAATGACTTTTACAAAGGAATCTCTTGGAGTGAGGAATAAATGTGATGAATATTGCTAACTCCTGATTCTGCAGCTCAGTGGTCTTTTTCTATTTGTGCCTTGGGCTTCACATCAGTTTTTTTCCTTGGTCACTCTCACAAAATCAAATCATTTAACTTTCATCAACTTCCACCATAGACTGTAGTTCAGAAAACTGGCATGAAAGTCCAAATTGTCAGTAAATTAGAAAATCAATTATTTTGTAAGCATTTCTAAAGTATGGTCTGACAACAGCCAACAGCTGAATTTGTTACATTTTTAGACAATTCCCCCAATGTCTTAGTACAGGTTTATACTAAGGTATGTTGTGAACACATAATGTTCAAATTGCCAATTTCCTGTATTTGGGAATAAATGCTAAAGGCTCAATTTTTAAAACTATACAATACCAAGGGGAGCATACAAATATTTTTTTTCACTCAAGACTTGTTCCCTTCAGGTAAAACACAAAGTTTGTTGTGTAGCCTGAAGTGAAGCACACACAGGATTGACAATTCTATGTCGTACTTGTATTTGAAAATCAGTGAAGTATAAGATACATTAAATTCTGAGTGTAAACATTAGTGCAGAATTTCTGCTTCACATTGCACTCATCAGCTGCAAATACACATCATTCTGTACCCTGCTAGCCTTCTTGTTGTGCCTCCATTAATGGTCTGCAATCACAAACCGATTTATTGTTACATGATAAGTGTTCGTGCACCATTGAGTGCATGTGCAAGAAATACCCATGAGGAATCATCAGAATAAACCACACGATGAACAAAACTCTAAATTTAAAGTGCTAGATGTAGATCACATCTTGATAGGCTGAATAAATTAGATGACCCTGTCTTGAGTTTTGAAGGGAAATACACCTAAAAAAACCCAAAACCCAAAACAAACAAAAAAAAACCCCAAAAAGCCTAAACTAAATTAAGCTAACCCAAACTAAACTAAACAGACAAAATATAAAACAATAAAATAAAATATTTTTCAGCTGTACCATTTCTTGGCTATGCAAGTTCAAACCATGACAGAAGGATTTTTTTTTCAGATTTCTGATATTTCACACAGCTCACTACGAACAAAAGGACTCATGGGGAAAGGTCTGTTTTGTAAAACAGCTCTCTCCCAAATTAAAAACCTAGGAATGTTCCACATGTTTCGAATGTACACATTCTCTGACAACCTTGTACCCATCCTAGAGTACCATTACTGACTAAACAATTTTAATAATTAGTGTTCAGTAATCTATATACCTATGGGGTGTTTATTTTGCTGTCATTAATTTGTCAGACTAAGATATCCTTCCCTAATTTTTCATTTCACACCCACAGTAAAAATTACAAATTGAGAGAAAAACTACAAATTGCATGGTTTCTTTGAGAGTGTGTATGAATTCCTTCCAAGTCAAGCCATTGTCTACTCTCTGTCTCTGTCTTTTACTAGTACAAAACTCCAGGGGAAAAAATAATAAATAACTAAATAGGTAAATAAATAAATATTAAAAGAAGAAGACACAAACTAGAAATATTTATGTTGTTTTTTCCACACGACTTCTTGTCAGAGCAAATTCAAGTAACAAAACCTAACTATTATTTTGATATATTTATCTAGTACTGTATAAACTCTACAGTGTACACATTACCTTATCACAATGCTTGAGTAATATATTGCTCAAAGTGTCAGGGTTATACCACTCCAGGTTTGTATTTGTACACTTGTGGTTCAGGATGAGAAGCAATTAGTCTGTGTTTTACAATACTGGAAGAGATTTTATATAATTTATTGTTGTAGGTTGTCGACTGAAGTACACTAGAAAAGAATACTATTCTTTTGAGGAAATATTTCACAGGATAAACATAAATATCACATAAAAATGCATAGGAATAATAATGCACCAGTGAGACAATAAACTCAGGATGTTGCTGAAAATTCCAAACAGTCTTTTCAAAAATACTATGTTGGTGAGATTTGCACACATTTAAAACTGATATAAGACGAAATTTACAACCAACAAAATGTTCTATTTTGGGTCTAATGCTGCTGTTTCATTCATTCTGATACAGGGAGCTATTGCCCTTTGGTTCCATAACATCTCATGGGGCACCATTCTGGTTACTGACTCAGCTGAAATGATGCTACTTATATTCTCCAAGACTCCCCTGGCTGGCCTATGCTTTCTGAAATGATCACACTTACTTTTCATACAAACCAAACAATGGTACATTCTCCAGTGTTAGAAGTTCCAGAAGAGCAGGTGTCACCATTAATCTGCTCCCATTGTCCATGGTCATCCTCCTTGGTCTTCTTTATTCCTCTTCCTCCATCCATCTATGACTTACTCAAAGCCAGGTATACCATCCTGCCACTCAGACTTGCAGAGCAATGACATATTAATCCATGCTGCTTATAACCTTGTCTTATATAAGGTCTTATAATGACAGGATGAGGGACAATGGGTTTAAACTGGCAGAGGGGAGATTTAGACTGGATGTTAGGAGGAAGTTCTTTCCAGTGAGGGTGGTGAGGCACTGGAACAGGTTTCCCAGGGAGGTTGTGGCTGCTCCCTCCCTGGAGGGGGTCAAGGCCAGGGTGGATGGGACCTTGAGTAACATGTACTAGTGAGAGGTGTCCCTGCCTATGGCAGGGGGTTGGAACTAGATGATCCTTGAGGTCCCTTCCAACCTTACCATTCTATGATTCTATGATTCTCTAACCAAACCATATCAAAACTACAGAAAATAAAAAGAATCTCTTAAGGCACAAGTTGACATTGTCCACACTGAGAAGAGGCTCTGAGAACAGGATCTCAAAACTGAAAAGGAAAACATTGTCAATTTTATATTATACTAACTGAATAAAGAGCAGTAGTTGCCCATTCCTCTTCTTGCCCAGGCTGACTTGCATTTGAGAATTGGAGTTTTAGTTGTGTCACAGTCCCTAGCAAATATAACAGAAGAGAAGGGAAAGAAAGGAAAAGAAATTAAAATAAAATTTAATAGATAGATAGATAGATAGATAGATAGATAGATAGATAGATAGATAAAAAGAAGATTTGGTCAGAAGACTCTGAGGATTCTCAACATCAAAAAGATTTCCTGGGCTGAAAGGGAGAAGACCAGGGCTTTACTGCAACTTAAAAAGGGTAAGAAATAAAGAAGGAAAAGCAAAGATCATGAACAGACGGGTCATGAAAATATGCCGGAGCCACAACTGTTTGTCTTTCTAAAGTACCTGAGCACAGAATACTATTTTACTGATTGCCAGGGAACAGACAAGGCTGAGAGACTGAAATTATACCCAGCTGTAAAATGAGAGTCCGAAAAGGTTGTACGCTGCGCTGATAAGCAAGAATAGGGCAGTTGTGACTTTGTGATGATAGGCTTTACAACACTGCTTCACTGCAGTGACCTCTGTTCTTGTTGTTCATATAATTTCACTTCCTAATTAAGAGAAACAAAACTGATTTTGAGGTGTGTGACTAAACGATTTAAAATATGATTATGGAATTGTGTGACTTCATGAAAAGTATACTTCTTAAATGTGGAAGGACAGTTCCCAAAGATGAATATAGTTTGATTTCATAAACATTTCATAAAATGCTCTGGCACTTCCTGAGTCTTATGAATGCTATGTGAAACATTGCAGGAGAGTTTTATGAGTTACAATGAAATATTAAATCCTATTCATCTTTCATGCAATTTCACAAAATATTGTTGAACTGCTGAGTGCCTGTGTATAAAACCATATATAACTTTCCTGAAAGGAACTTGATTTTCCCTACACAGGTACAATTTTTTAATCTGGAAGCAGAAGTGCAAGACTAACCTGGCCTCATGTCAGCAGAACCCATCTTTAGCTCATGGTGTTTTACTAGCTGGTTTCATTACTCAGAAATGCCCAGAAATGTCCCATCACAGTTCGATGATTTTAGATATTGTGGAAAATACCATGCATTTGTGTAACAAAACAGACTCTAACCTTATCATAAGGTTGCTTTTAAGTATAGTTATCTATAAACAAGGACGCCCTAGAAAAATCTGAAATTTCAGCTTGTTGAAATTCACTTTCAATATTTAGAAAATGTAGTCTATCTGTTTAATATTTAGGTAGATTTTAAACTCTCAAGTTCGATAGATACCACAAGTCTCTTGAGACCTTTGTGTCTTACAAATGATACACCTGCCAACTCTGAAACACTACACTGAAATGTTTCTTTCCATCTAAGCAACAGAAGGTCTACTGCAGAAGGATTAAAAATGTTTCCACAGTTTCATTCCACAGTAAAATCTACAGCTCTCATCACATTTGAACCATGAAACATAATTTTAGTATCAGAGATCACCTCCAATTAATCATCTGGTTAAAACAACTGAGAAAAAAACTCTGCTGCAGAACACAAGCTCTGCAAACATACCCAGCAAAGCATCACTTGCCATCATAATGCTTTGCAGCCAGTACTGGTCAGCAAAGGCCTCTAGCTCAATCCTTTCTAATTAGTCAGCATGTGTTGCAGAAGCCCAGAAATGGTTTTACACAAACCTGATCCAAGGAAATGTCAATCCACATTCCTTTTCTTCTCTCGCTCCTGCTGCTACTGGCAGGCCAGCTACTTGTGCTGCTCTCCAAATTTCAGTAAAAGCTGGCAAGAAGTTCACCCAATAACTTGCAAAGATAACAAAAAAACAATGGCACCTCTACAAGCCTCTGTTTCTTATGGCTGGAACAGAGCTAGATTCTATCTAGCAACATAATCTAAAATTTTAGTGTCATAGATACTTACAGAATATCAGAGGAAGAATTTGCATACTTTATCAGGACATCTGTTTTTGGCCATGCGCCCCATTTGGATGCCACAACATTTTTGTGGCTGCCCCAAGAAAAGCCTGTGATGCACTGAGGGCAAAAATCTCCCATAATAGACATAGCCAACAATGTGATAGATTTGATGGTGCATCTGCACGGGCTGCTGCCTGAAAGCAGTAGAGTGCTGTTAGATATATCAGGCTACATGAAAAGACCTCTCAGATATTAGACCCTCTGCAAGTAACATCTCCTTAGACTACTGCAAAATAAAATTGTAGAATCAAATATGGAATCCTAGAATCATTAATGTTTGAAAAGACTTCTAAAATCATCAATTCCAAATGTTGACCCAATACCATCACAACCACTAAATAGTGTCCTGAATTGCCCTATCTACGCATTTTTTGAACACTCCAGGGGCAGTGACTCAACCACCTCCCTGGACAGCCTGACCACTCTTTCAGTAAAGGACACACTATGTAAGGACATTTCCTCTCACCTTACCATGTGTAACTTGAGAGAAGAGATCAGTCCCCACCCTACTGGTAGCTGTAGAAAGCAAAAAGATCTCCTTTGAGGTAGCTGTAGAGAGAAAAAAGGATCTCCACTCAGCCTCCTTCAGACTAAATGAAAAATAAAGTTTCCTTAGCCACTCCTTTTAAGACTTGATATCTAAACTTTTCACCAGCTTCATTGGCACTCTCTGTATACTCACCAGTATCTCAATGTCTTTCTTGTAGTGTGGGGCCCATAAGACATCTATGGCAAAATTTCAGTTAATTTGAAAAATCTGCCTTTTTCTCTTAGTGCTAACACATTATTACATAAGAGTTCTCCCTTTCTCTAACAAAAATGTCTTATAAAGAAATTGATTTTAAAAATAATAACAAGATTTATTTAGTTTAGTTGAACATCAAGTGATTTCCTACAATGCACACTTACTATTTTGCTGTTTTTCATATCTGGTATGCTTGACAAAAGCAATCTGCTCTTATAAATAATAAAACAAGGTTTTCAAGTTTGTTGCTGCAAACTGTTAGAAAATTCCATCCTGAAATATGTTTTTTGTATTTTGTGGTCTAAATATGCTTTATACCACAGTTTGGTTTACATACTAGGTAAAATTTGAGAAGAGTATTTAGTTCAGTTATTCATGATATAATGTACCATATAATGTAAATATTTAGGAAGACAAAGGAGAGACACTTAGAAAGAGGTTTTGACCAACTTCTACCTTAGATGTTAAGGTTTCTTGGCACTGTTTCCTTCTTTGTGGTGTAAGAGTATGGTATTATGTATTGTTTACATGACAGCCAACACTTATGGACTGCCAATAGCCAGGTGTTTGTTAGAAATACACTAAATCATTCAGAGGGAGAATGTCTCCACTCATCCTTATTAACCAAAAAGATAGAAGAAGAGCAGCATTGTCTTTTCTCTTTTAAAGTAAACAAACCCGAAACAGAAAGCGATTAAAGCCTGTATTTCAGAGACAATGAATAAAACACAAGCTTAGGCTTTTACCAGACTTTCAGACTGTCATGGTTTGAGGGGTTCCAGGTTATCCCAGACTCCCTAAAAAAACTACAAAGACCAAGGTCTGTCCCAGGGGATGAAGTAGTCACCCCCAGATATTGTAATTTTGTTATTCGATTCCATAAATGCTGCGAACACTTTAAAAGTAGGCAGCAAGGTCAGTTTGTTCTCCTTTCTCCCTGCCTCTCCAATCCTCCACAAGGATGCTTATTTCGTAACTATGTAAGCAAGACCCTGCAGGCCATGACCTTCAAGGCCATGGCCTGCAGTGAATCCAGCCTGGTTGGGCCTAATGGAAGACAATGGGGGATGGGGGAAAATGAGCACTGGGTTTTGGGTTTTTTTGGTAGTTTGTGGTTTGCTTGGGGGAAAGGTTTTGGGGGAATTCTCATGTATCCTTTGTCTCTATTCGGTGTTAAAGATTCAAGCATGCGCTATCTTTTCCTGCACACCTTCAAGTACAACCTTTCTGTATTTTCTTCTCCAATTCAGTGAGAACATTATTATTTTATTGCCCTTTTTCCTTAGGAAAAAAGAGTAAAGTAAGATAGTCTGACACACTCTCACACAAAAAAACACGACACAACAAGATGGCCTTTGCAGCTGGTTCTGGAAGTTCAACGTAGGTGACAGAAACATCATCCTTCCCAGCTTTAAACACTGTGGATCATATCTATGTTAAGAACAGAGCAGCAATGGAGAGGAAAGGCATTTTACCTCTAGCACGGTACCATATTGGTCAGTTTACGCTAGTTTTGGAAGACAGGATCAGTTCTCTGTATTGTATCACACCATGTTACCAAATGCTACTATATCTTTCTCAAATTTCTCTATTTGTTTAGTTCTGTTAACTGTTGTTTTTGGTTTTTTGGTTTTTTTTTTTCCCTACTCTCTGCTCTAAATGACTCCTTTCTGTTCTTGTTTTGCATTTGCTTGTTTGTTTTACAGTCAGGACAAATTATTTTATCCCAGACATAGACTAAGTGCTCTCAGAATAACTGAATCATTTAGTAGCACTTGGCTTTGTGTGTTTGTCAGACGCAGATGACATTTAGCACAGGCTTTCTCTCAGTTGTGGTAATCACTATACTAACATGAGCTCTCATGCACAGCACATATTGTTTTCAGCAGATGTAACCAAGCAACTCTGCCCTCTCCGAAATAGTTTATCTGGCTTTCAGAACATTAACAATATTCAGATACATAACATACACACCCCCTTACATACTTAAGAACACGATAAAAGCAGGCCAGTGCCAGTTTTACAGCAGTATCTGCTCACTCTTCTTTCTGAATCGGTTCAATTACCCCATGCAAGGATTCTGTAGACTCTCTCAGTTATACATGCAATGCTACCGCATTATATCCTGGCTATGCATCTTATTATACATGAAAGTTATTGTTTTTATAATGTGTCTCAGTGGTATACCAAATGTTACTTTAATGACATAATTAATATGCTTGGATCTACCATCTGATCTTCTTAGGCATCACTTGTGTTACTATGCAATACTAACAATTTAAAACATACTTGGAAAGAGCAGCTTTTTGTTAAGAGTGTTGGGAGAGAAAGAAAAAGGATTAATAACATAAGTCACATTATCTAACATCTTTAAAACATTTGTCTTCAGCTGACATGACAACTTAGACTGATGTCGCCTCCAAATTTTGTGCAATATGCATTATTTATACATATCTGAACTTTTCATTGTCTATTATTATTATTATTATTATCAACTATAATAAGGTTTAGCAGAAGCAAATCAATACTTCTAGAGTCTGAACTTAGCAGTCAGTTGAATATTTTTGGGATGCACTGCTTTTCAGTTCACAAAAAATATCACAGTATCA
>WBNM01017247.1:2228-15034 GCA_013399055.1 Ramphastos sulfuratus | reverse complement strand
GCCCTGACTGATTCTGTGATTCCCAACTTCAACCTATAACCCTACCCTGACAGTAGAGGCATGGAAACTCCTGGGGATTGCATGATTTGGATAGAATCATAGAATGGGAAGGTTGGAAGTGACTTCAAAGCTCAGCCAGTTCCAACCCCTTGCCATAGGCAGGGACACATCCCACTAGTACAGGTCNAATGCACCAGGAGATATCCCTGGAACAGGTTGCCCAGGGAGGTTGTGGAGCACAGAATCACCCAACATGATCTTTGATCACGTTGGGTGATTCTGTGCTCCACAACCTCCCTGGGCAACCTGTTCCAGGGATATCTCCTGGTGCATTGCATCTTCTGCTGCATGTGCCATAGAGGGACAATGCTGCTACCCACCTGGCTCCATCAGCCTGATGTGAAGTCAGGAGGATGCTCCTCCTTTGAAAAGTGCTTTTCTCCCCCTTCCCAGAACTAAACAGATATGTTCAGGGCTGCTGCTATCACTATGGTTACAGTCAGGCTCTCCAGCAGCTCTGTTTGTACCACTGGCCCTAAAATCAGGAGGGAGAGGCAAAGTAACAGTGCTGGGCTTGATGCTGGCTTGAGCATAACAAGGCTGGGTGTGGACCTCTGGGCTGGGAAGGCAGGAGGAAAGGGCATCAAAGAACTGGAAGATCTGAGGGGGAACACTGGGAAAGAAGCAAACAAAAGGCAGAAATGTGGTGAGGAAAGCCTAACTTGGAGAAGGACATAGTCCTACATGCTTTACATCAGGTGAGCCATGAGTACCTCTAGTGAAGAAATTCAGACTCATAGAATGGTCGTGGTTGGAAGGCACCTTCAAAGGTCATCAAGTTTGCAGCTGGCACCAAGCTGTGTGGCACAGTCAACTTGCTAGAGGGCAGGGATCCATCCAGAGGGACCTGGACAGGCTGCAGAGCTGTGCCCAGGCCAANAATGGGTTTGAAGTGTCAGAGGGGAGATTGAAAGTGGATGTTAGGAGGAAGTTGTTTGCAGTGAGGGTGGTGAGACACTGGCACAGGTTGCCCAGGGAGGTTGTGGCTGCTCCCTCCCTGGAGGTGTTCAAGGCCAGGTTGGATGAGGCCTTGAGTGACCTGTGCTAGTGGGAGGTGTCCCTGCCCATGGCAGGGGGTTGGAACTAGATTATCTTTGAGGTCCCTTCCAACCTTACTGTTCTATGATTCTATCTAATCCAACCTGCTCTGCAGTAAGCAGGGACACCCCTAACTAGACCAGGTTTGATGTGTCAGCCTCCAAACACACCTCCTTCCCTCCATGGGGCTGCCAGATGGCCAAAGGCCAACTCCTTTTTCTCATTTCAAAGCCACTTCAATAGCACCTATAAGAATTTGCCTGGAAATGGCTCTTTAGCTTGTCAACAGCACAGCTTCCTTCTGAAGCTGAAAAACACAGCCACAAACAGGCAAGGGAAAGACTCACAGTTCTGTCTGGGTTGTTCTTCACAGCAAGAGTCCTTTCCAGATGTTCATAGGGCCCTTGCCTAGACCACCCAGTTCACCCCACAGCTGTGAAGCACACAAAGTAGCTTCTCAGGATGGAGTTTAAAACTACCTTGTCAAATCTTAACCCCAAAGCCCTATTTATTGAAGCCTGGGCAGCTACCTCCATGGTCTCTCCTTATGGTTCCTATTTCCTCTGTGGCTCTTATTACAAGCCTGAACCTCTGTCTTGTGATGGGCATTGGAATGGGCTGCCCAGGGAGGTGGTGGAGTGCCCATCCCTGGAGGTGCTGAAGAACAGCCTGGATGGGGCACTTAGTGCCATGGTCTGGGTGATTGGCTAGGGCTGGGTGAGAGGTTGGGCTGCATGAGTTTGGAGGTCTCTTCCAACCTGGTTGGTTCTATGATTCTATGATAAAGTCTCCTGGGAGCCTTCTCCTCTCCTCACTGCACAGCCCCAACTGCCTCAGTCTCTGCTCACAGCAGAGCAGCTCCAGCCCTCTGCTCATCCTCATGGCCCTTCTCTGGACACCTCCCAGCAGAGCCCCATGTCAGAGCAGTCCCAGCCAAACACAATATAGATGGGAACAAGACAAATCTGTGTAGTATTTTATTTTTTATTCCTGGCACTGATGATTTGTTGCAGATAAATGAACATCTTAAGGAAGCTTCAGCAAGGACAACCTTGCAACGTGCTCCTTGGGAGCAATGCACCCTTGCAGTGTACCCCAGCTGATGACTTGGCCACCTGCTGGAGGATCTCTACTCGGTTTGCAACGTTAAGGCAGCAGCAGAGGTTGTGTGACTTATCTTTTCCTCAAATATTTTGACAATATGAAGATGCCAAACGAGCTGAGCCTTATCAATCACAGCTTTTGGTGATGCAGCTGAGAAGTTCAGCAACAGAAGCTGCTGATAACGATATGGACTGGTTGAGAAAGTATCCAAGGCCTTCAAACTGAAGATGCACACTAGAGAGAAATAAAAAGCTGCACCACTAATTAAATGTTTTGCCTACCATAAAGCTGAAAACTGTTTTCCTTGTGTCAAGTTTGCTCTAAATTTCTGCTGGATAGAATGAGGCAACTCCAAGAAAAATAAAAAAAAGTGTATTCATTGCTCCTCTGCAATATGCCAGTTAAAAAGAAAGTCATGCCAGCCTAAACTGCTGCCAGTATTACCAGGAAGAGCTCAGAGTCACTCTTAATGGAACATGAAGTATCATCTTTCCTCTGAAATCAATTGGCTTTGTGATCCCAATGCCTGACCACGAAGCACAGAGGGAAAATGATGATGTGTCTTTGCTAGGAGGTACTTCTGGCTCCCCCCAAATCACTCCACCAACGTTAGATTTCTAGGAAGGGGAGTTAACATTTCTGTAGTAAATGAAACACAATTTCTAAATACAGCTACAATTTGTCTGCCCTTGAAGAGCAGACTCAGTGATGCTGAAGAACACAGGGTTATGTGATCTTTCTGTGCAGCTCCATCATTTACTCATTTGCCACTCATTACCCAACAGGGCTGAGAGGCTCAGACGTGTTCATAGAATCATTAAGGCTGGAACAGACCTTTAAGACCATCAAGTCCAACTATCATTACTGCTAAACTGTAGGCTGCAGTGCCACATCTATAGCTTCTTGAACGTCTCCAGGGATGGTGCCTCCAGCACCTCCCCAGGGCAGCCTGTTCCAATGCCTCAAAACTCTCTCACTAAATAATTTCTTCCTAATACCCAATTTAAACCTTCTCTGGTACAACTGAAGCTCATTTCCTCTTGTCCTGTTGCTGGTTACCTGGGAGAAGAGGCCAACACCAGCCTCACTACAGCCTCCTTTCAGGTAGTTGTAGAGAGCAATAAGATGATCTCTTAGCCTTATCTTTGCTAAGCTAAAGAGTTTCAGTTCCCTCAGCTGCTCTTGGTTCACCATGCCCCCCAAACCACTCACCAGCCTCATTGCCCTTCCCCAGACACTCCAGGACCTCAATGTCTTTCACAGAATCACACAGAACTAACCAGGTTGGAAAAGACCTCTAGGATCATCAAGTCCAACGTATCACCTAACAGCTTCTNCACTGCTGCCTCATCTTCAGCTGTGGACCAGCCCCCTCCCCCCCCCCCCCCCGCAGCCTCTCTGCCTGGTTGCTGTCCAACCACTCTGTCCTCAGCCCACTTTTTAGTTCGGTGCCCAGAACTAAATGCAGTATTCAAGCTATGCCCTCACGAGTACAGGGGCACAATCACTCCCCTACTCCTGTTGGACACACTGCTCTTGATCCAGCCCAGGATGCCATTTGCCTTCTTGGCCACCTGGGCACACTGCTGGCTCACGTTCAGCTGGCCACCCACGAGCACCCCCAGATCCTATTGGAAGGTGAGTCTCACCTACAGGAACATTCCAAGTTTGCAGACCCCTAATGCTTATTGCTAGCAGTTGGTGACCTGTGTTTTAGATGTTGAACTGAACTCTCTGTCTGCATTCAAACCCATGGATGTGAACCTTGAAATCCAAACATTTGTCTGCTCTGCGTAAAGGAGGAATTAACTGAAGATTCAAACACCTTTCTTCAGTGCACACCATCACTGTTTGCAGAGTTATTGGATGCAAACCTTGAAGTTCAAACATTTCTATCTGCTCTGCATAAAGGAGGAATTAACTGAAGATTCAAACACCTTTCTTCAGTGCACACCAGCACCGTTTGCAGAGTTATTTTTGGAACAGAAATGGCAATTTGAACTTTTGAGCATTTTTAACAGCACAGCCAAGCTCCCATGCTTACCTAGGACTTTAAGACCTCTTGGTTGTCACGTCAAAATAATAGTTAGAATAAAAAAGGAGTAAATAAGCTGCTCTTTCATCCTACCACGGACCACAAACCCTTTTCTGGCACAGTAAACGCAAATGGTGCTGCACTGCTTTGCACGGAGCACAACCCAATTACCGCTTCGTGCACGCAGCTCCTCGTCGCTGGCTGCACACACAGTCGGCTGCGGCTAATTAACAACATGCACCCAGCCCCTCTGCTGAAACTGGTGTGCTAACGGAGCCCGAAGAAATTGCCACCCAGCACCATTCCGCTTAGACCCCACCCACTTCAAAGCACTTTACTCCAAAAAACTTAAGTTGAGCCAGTTTATGGCAGCAGATGTGCGCCACGTTCTGCGGCGCTCCGCAGGTCGCTCCGACAGGCTTCGATGACACAATAAAAAAGAGCTGTGGCGAGACATCCTCCCTAGCGCAGCGCTGGGTTGGGACCGAGACCTTTAGGGTGTCATAGATAACCATAAAGAACATCCTTCTGGGGGCACGTTTTGGATATCTTTGAGAACAACAACACCGTAAAAAAGCAGGATTCTGGAGAAATCCAGTCGGTGTGCAGGGATCCCTCAGTGCATCATCTCAAGCGCTGGCAGGAGGACTACACTGCAGACAAGGAGCAGCATCAGTGGCTTCGGCTCCCCGCGCAGCCTCCTCCCGGCCCCGCGGATCCTCACTGGCCTGTGTCAGCAGCTCCGACCGCCCCCGCGGAGCAGCAGGAGGCGAGCAGGAGGAGGGTGGCGGCCCCGGGTCGCGCCTCGCCTCACCGCACACCTCGCAACGGGCAGCGGCGGCCCCTTTAAGAGGCGCGGCGCAGCGGAGGGGTCTGTGCCGCGGTACCGAGCGGCCCGACCAGACCCTGCCGTACCGAACTNGAGGCGGCGGCGGCGCCGGTGCCCTCCCCGGAGCGGCGGCTGCAGGAGGACGGGAGGGAAGGACGCACTGACAGGTCGGCCGCTGACGCTCGCTTCATCTTCTTCTACCGCTGCCGCGCCGCCCCGGGCTGCTGCATGGCGCTGGGCGCCGCCGCATCCTCAACGGTGCCCCGTTTGCCGGCTCGGTGGGGGAGGCTGGGTGGGGGTAGTCGTCCCCATCGGTGCCGAGGAGTGGCTGATGCGGGGAAAGGCACCGGGAGGGCATAACATGGCGCAACGGTGCCATAATCTCCCACCGGGGAGGCGGCGGGGCGAGCGCTGCGGCGGGGCCGGGGCGCGGCGGCGGCAGCTCCTCCGCGGGCCGGTTCGGGGGGCGGGCGCTACCGAGGCAGGTGTGTGTGTGTGTGGGGTGTCCTTTTCCCCCCTCCAGAGCGCTCGTGCGTTATTTTGCGTACAGCCTTCTTTTGCCACCATCATTATTGCCTCTTCATCCTCCCCTCGCATTGCCTGGGATCCCTTTTATTTTTGCCCCAGGTGCCTGGAGGCAGAGGCTTACACAACGGGGTGGGCAGGGGGGGATGCTGTGCCTCGGGAGGGGCCGTGCTGCCTGAAGGAGCATTGTGCGTGTGCCCGTGTGCGTGTGTCCGTGCGTGTGTCTCTCGCCGTTCTCCCCCACCCCCCTACCCCGTCTCCCCGCCTCCTCGTGGCGATAACGGCGGAATCTCCCCTTCCCCTGCCGTGTTTTCCGCCTCTGCAGAGCAGGCAGCATCAGGCACGCCAGGCGAAGATGTCGGGTCAGACGCTGACAGATCGCATCGCAGCTGCTCAGTACAGCGTTACGGGATCGGCCGTAGCCAGAGCCGTCTGCAAAGCCACCACGCACGAAGTGATGNGGGGGGGGGGGGGGTCACCTGACTGCGCCGGGCCAGCGACCTGCGGCGGTAACGGCAGCGCCGCGCCGGTCCGCTCCGTCCCGCCCTCTTGCACCGGGGTAGGGGGCGGCGCTGCTGCGGCAGTAGCGCGGGGATTAGGCTGCGGGAGGATTAAGCCGCCGGCTGGAAATAGCAGCAGCGGCGGCTTCCGGGCGTGGACGCCCAGCGCATCTTCGGCAGGCAGCGGGCAGCCCGCCCNTCCTCCGCGGGCCGGTTCGGGGGGCGGGCGCTACCGAGGCAGGTGTGTGTGTGTGTGGGGTGTCCTTTTCCCCCCTCCAGAGCGCTCGTGCGTTATTTTGCGTACAGCCTTCTTTTGCCACCATCATTATTGCCTCTTCATCCTCCCCTCGCATTGCCTGGGATCCCTTTTATTTTTGCCCCAGGTGCCTGGAGGCAGAGGCTTACACAACGGGGTGGGCAGGGGGGGATGCTGTGCCTCGGGAGGGGCCGTGCTGCCTGAAGGAGCATTGTGCGTGTGCCCGTGTGCGTGTGTCCGTGCGTGTGTCTCTCGCCGTTCTCCCCCACCCCCCTACCCCGTCTCCCCGCCTCCTCGTGGCGATAACGGCGGAATCTCCCCTTCCCCTGCCGTGTTTTCCGCCTCTGCAGAGCAGGCAGCATCAGGCACGCCAGGCGAAGATGTCGGGTCAGACGCTGACAGATCGCATCGCAGCTGCTCAGTACAGCGTTACGGGATCGGCCGTAGCCAGAGCCGTCTGCAAAGCCACCACGCACGAAGTGATGGGGCCCAAGAAAAAACACCTGGACTGTGAGCATCCTTTTCTTTCTGTTTCCCCAGCCAAGCTCCGCGGCTGAGGAGGCTGCCCGCGGGGCTCCGCAGTGTGTGCCCTGGAGCCCTGAGGCTGTCACATTTACTGTAATCCCGTTTGGAAAACCTTCAGGGTTAGGAGAAATCTCCAGGAGAGGATGAGTTATTATTGCATTTCTGCTCTTATTGCATAATACTGAGC
Organism: Ramphastos sulfuratus; assembly: GCA_013399055.1. Classification (NCBI taxonomy): domain Eukaryota; kingdom Metazoa; phylum Chordata; class Aves; order Piciformes; family Ramphastidae; genus Ramphastos; species Ramphastos sulfuratus. The sequence goes on along the minus strand of WBNM01017247.1, from coordinate 7,975 downwards.
TTTCGGCCATTTTTTTTTTTTTTTTTTACCCCTCATGACCTCTTTTATTTCGGAAGGCAGTGCGAAGCCTGCCTTGTGGAGTGATGGCTTGGAAAGAGGGGAGGGAATTTGACACGGGGTGAAATGGACAGGCACTGCCTGCTTTGGTCAGGATTAAGCTAGACAGAGAGATGAAAGCTACGCCAGGAGTTGTCCAATGGTCCAAGCACCAGTAGGAGTGTGGCCAGCTCCACAGCAGGCTTCTGAAGGTGCTCAGGCAGTGGTGTGCTTAAATGACAGGGCACTTGGATAGCTCTGCACTGCGAATTGAGACAGCCTTTGGACAGTTGAAGGGCTTGTTGCAGAGGTCCCAAGCAGCTGTCAGCAACTGCCTGAGCTGTCCAATACTTTGGTTTTGCTGAAGATGGCTGGTGACTGCTTCACAGAGTTGTGATCTGTTCTGGATGGGCATTAGCTGGTTAGTACCTGAAACAAAGTTGGAGTGAAAATATTTCCTTAAAAACAATGAGCTACTGATGGTTTGGTCTTGACAATTTTATTTCTTCTCAACCCACTCAACTCCTGCTTGGAGGCACCAAGGAGTGGTGAGAGAATTTGTGTGGTGTTAATTTGCCTCATTTACCAGTTGGTGACTGTCCAGCAATGAACTCAGTAGATCTTCAGCAACTTTTTCATGCCTAAAGTTAAGTGATTTTCACTCTTTTTTTGGTGGTTTGTTTGAGATGGTAAGAAACACTTACAAGTAAAGATGAGCAGGGTTTATACCAAGCAGTCTCTTGGCTGCTGGCCATTACTAAGTAACTCTGGTGCAGGTCCATAGGTGCATGTAACTGCAGTTCTGGTGGTGTTCCTTAAAAGAAAGTATTATTATAGCTGTGAAATAATTTCAGATCTCAATTCTGATGACTTCAAAGCTAGCCCATCGAGTGGCAAACAGCATGCCACTCTTCCATCTCTAAATATCTAATTACCATCTAAATAGTAATTAGATATTTAGGTATGGGATATCTAAATACTCTTGTATATGTGTCTAAAAGATTCTAATGTAAGCAGCGTTGCTTGAAGAGTGATTTGAGTCTAAACCACTGTTAAATGGATCTGCAGTCTTGCCGCCATCCGCTCTCCCTTCCCCGCCTCGCCGCCATCCGCTCTCCCTTCCCCGCCTCGCCGCCATCCGCTCTCCCTTCCCCGCCTCGCCGCCATCCGCTCTCCCTTCCCCGCCTCGCCGCCATCCGCTCTCCCTTCCCCGCCTCGCCGCCATCCGCTCTCCCTTCCCGCCTCGCCGCCATCCGCTCTCCCTTCCCGCCTCGCCGCCATCCGCTCTCCCTTCCCCGCCTCGCCGCCATCCGCTCTCCCTTCCCGCCTCGCCGCCATCCGCTCTCCCTTCCCGCCTCGCCGCCATCCGCTCTCCCTTCCCCGCCTCGCCGCCATCCGCTCTCCCTTCCCGCCTCGCCGCCATCCGCTCTCCCTTCCCGCCTCGCCGCCATCCGCTCTCCCTTCCCCGCCTCGCCGCCATCCGCTCTCCCTTCCCGCCTCGCCGCCATCCGCTCTCCCTTCCCCGCCTCGCCGCCATCCGCTCTCCCTTCCCGCCTCGCCGCCATCCGCTCTCCCTTCCCCGCCTCGCCGCCATCCGCTCTCCCTTCCCGCCTCGCCGCCATCCGCTCTCCCTTCCCCGCCTCGCCGCCATCCGCTCTCCCTTCCCGCCTCGCCGCCATCCGCTCTCCCTTCCCCGCCTCGCCGCCATCCGCTCTCCCTTCCCGCCTCGCCGCCATCCGCTCTCCCTTCCCCGCCTCGCCGCCATCCGCTCTCCCTTCCCGCCTCGCCGCCATCCGCTCTCCCTTCCCCGCCTCGCCGCCATCCGCTCTTTCCTGTTTTCTTGTGTCTCTTGTAAAATCATCTTGGTTACTGATGTCTCCTGTGCTGCTGTTCAATAGCTGTCAACACTTTGTAAGCTGTAGGCTGTGACTGGACTGTCCTACTGTATCTGTTACTACAGGCTTGAGCTTAAAAAACCCTCCATAGCTCATGTATTTCAGAGCATGCTCTGTGTGATAATATACATCACAGGATGTTAGGGGTTGGAAGGGACCTCCAGAGATCATTGAGTCCAACCCCCCTGCCAGGGCAGGAGCAGAGAATCTAACGCAGGTCACAGAGGAACACATCCAGACAGGGCTGGAAAGGCTCCAGAGAAGGAGCTCCACAACCTCTCTGGGCAGCCTGTGCCAGGGCTCTGGCACCCTTACAGTAAAGAAGTTCTTCCTCATCTCTCTCTCTCTGCCTCTCTCTCTGCCTCTCTCTCTGCCTCTCTCTCTGCCTCTCTCTCTGCCTCTCTCTCTGCCTCTCTCTCTGCCTCTCTCTCTGCCTCTCTCTCTGCCTCTCTCTCTGCCTCTCTCTCTGCCTCTCTCTCTATATGTGTATGTATATGTGTGTATATATGTATATATATCCCCATGTGCTTATATATTTTTATATAGACATATATGTGTCTCTGTTTATACAGAGGTATGTCTGTATGTTTATATATATCTCTCTATATAAATAAATAAAAGCACTATCTGAAGTAGGCAGGATTAAAGGTAGAAACAATTCACCACTGCTATATGAAGGTCTGGGAAGGGACTTTGTGTGGCTGTTGATGCTAATATTGTTGCTTCAGAAAATGAATGGGAGGGAGGCTGAAGCCAGCAGCATTCAGTTTCCTTCCATTTCATCCCCACTCCGCTGTAAGACACAGAAAAAGAGAAATGATTCTTTCCTGGGAGGATACATCTCTGTTGGTTTTGTTTTTTTTTTTTATTTCTTCTTATTTTCCTTTATCTTTTCCAAGGTATTTCTAAGACTTGAGAATTTGCCATTAAAACCAGAACCTTGTTGAGGGACATTCAGCATCATGGACTATAAATAAAATGCAAGTTGATTTTTCCTAAAAGAGAAAACAGCCTTGGGCTCAGACTTGAGGCATCTCCTCCTAACTATGCACTGCTGGGCAATTGCTTCAGTGCTGATGTGTGAACCAGTGTTAAAATGGACTTTACATGCTGTAATGAGTCAATTGCAAGCTCACCCTCTGATTGAGCAGTGCCCCCATGCATGCCAGAGGTGCAGCTGGGTGGGGATGGATCTGAGAGCATTTCAGGTTGGCTAAGCAGCATTTGAAGATGTGGAGAAGGGAATGAGAAGTGAAACTTGCCAAGGCCTTAAGATTGAGTTTTGGGTCAAGGTGCAAAGGATTCAGATGATGAAAGCTTAAGAGTGCAGTGGTTGGAGGGATGCTTTTTGAGGACCTTTAATTCTGGTCTGGGGGTTTGGTGTCCTTAGGGCACTCCATGAGTGTTTTAATGGCCAGGAGTTGTGTCACACAGCCTACCTTCCCGTGCTCTGCTTGGCAGCTGGGCTTTGGGAATGAAATGGAGAAGGCTGAGAGGGGATCTAACCAATGTTTATAACTCTCTGAGTGCTGGGGGTCAGGAGGGGGGGACAGGCTCTGCTCACTGCTGCCTGGGATAGGCCAAGGAGCAATGGATGGAAGCTGCAGCACAGGAGGTTCCAGCTCAACACAAGGGGAAACTTCTTGCCTGGAAGGGTCCCAGAGCACTGGAATGAACTCCATGGATGGATTGTGGAGTCTCCTTCTGTGGAGCCTTTGCAGGCCTGTCTGGATGTGTTCTGTGTGCCCTGAGCTGGATTGTCTGCTCCTGCTCTGGCAGGGAGGCTGGGCTGGATGAGCTCTTTGTATCTCTTCCAACCCCTGACATCACGTGAACCTGTGAACTATTTCACATGAGTTAAGCAGTCCTGTGAGGATGAGCCACAATGATGCCTGTCTTGATGTTTTCTGCAGAGGGGATAGCTCCAGAGAGTTACAGGAAGATGACAGATGAGGGAGGTGTGGGATTCTTTTTGGTTCCATTCAGGCTTTACATGACTGCTGCTCAGAGGGCTGCAGCAGCTCTGCTGTGAGGACAGGCTGAGAGAGTTGGGGCTCTGCAGCCTGGAGAGGAGAAGGCTTCCAGGAGACCTTGGAGTGACCTTCCAGGATCTGAAGGGAGCTACAGGAGGGCTGGGGAGGGACTATTAACAAGGTCTTGGAATGGCAGGACAAGGGCAATGGGTTTGAAGTGGCAGAGGGGAGATTGAAAGTGGATGTTAGGAGGAAGTTGTTTGCAGTGAGGGTGGTGAGACACTGGCACGGGTTGCCCAGGGAGGTTGTGGAGCACAGAAGCACAGAATGTGATCAAAGATCACATTCTGTCATTCTGTGCTCCACAACCTCCCTGGAGGTGTTCAGGATCAGGTTGGATGAGTCTTTGAGTAACCTGTTCTAGTGGGAGGTGTCCCTGCCTATGGCAGGGGGGTGGAACTAGATAATCTTTGAGGTCCCTTCCAACCTTACCATTCTATGCTTCTATAATAAAAGGCTTGATCTGGGTTGTGAGTGCATGTGTGTGAGGAAGGCAGGAGAAAACAGATTGGCTGCCTTCAGTGAGCAGAAGCTGAGCTGGTGTTTGTGTGGTTTTCTGCACTGGCACAGCTTCCCAAGCCAGGCTTTAATATGGATGCTACCTCGTGGCTGCCTTTTGGCACGGGTCCTGGGTACTGCACAGGCTCCTCCTGTAACCAAGGACTGAGATGTGCTGAGGTTGCTGTCACACCCTCAACTGATACTTACCATCCTCTTGAGTTCCATCTCTCACCCTGGTGAATTTCCAGCAACTGCTGGAAGTTGTAGCAGATGGCACTAAATGCACTTCCCAAATCCCTGTGGGGAGAAGAGGAATGTCAAGCCTAGGATGCTCTGATGGCTCGTGGCAAGCCATTGCAGCTGGCACCTTGCAGCTCTCACCCTTTTGGACTGGCCAAACTGTTCTCATCTTACAGCTGTCTTGAAGCCACTGCAATGATATGGATTAATCTCCCCCAGCTAACTGCTTGTCTTAAATAAATGATGATTAGGTACAGCAAATGAGGAGAGCATTCCCATGGAGCAGTGGGGATTAGCAACTTCATTTTGCTGCAGTGAGAAGGGCTGTTGCAGAGTGGGTGAGTGAGGGGTGGGCTGTATTAAGGGTATATAAGATGTGTTAATTCAGCTGAAAGGAGAATCCTAATGCACAGAAGCTTCAGTCTCAGAAATCTTTTGAAATACATGGGAAGGCTTCACTGAGGGTTTAATGTCGTGGGGCAAGTAAAAGGAAGCTTCCAGCCTTGAGTGTGGGGGTGGCTCTGGTATCAACAAGGGAAAGCTTTCAGAGAAGGGAGGTGACTTTGAGATCACAGCTCACTGGATGTCAGAGGTTGGGAGGGACCCAAAGAGCTCATCCAGTCCAACCCCCTGCCAGAGCAGGACCAGACAATCCAGCTCAGGACACACAGAACACATCCAGACAGGCCTGCAAAGGCTCCACAGAAGGAGACTCCACAGCCTCTCTGGGCAGCCTGTGCCAGGGCTCTGGGACCCTTCCAGGCAAGAAGTTGCCCTTGTGTTGAGCTGGAACCTCCTGTGCTGCAGCTTCCATCCATTGCTCCTTGTCCTATCCCAGGCAGCAGTGAGCAGAGCCTGTCCCCCCCTCCTGACCCCCAGCACTCAGATAGTTACAAACACTGATTAAATCCCCTCTCAGTCTTCTCTTCTCCAGACTAAGCAGCCCCAGGTCCCTCAGCCTCTCCTCCCCAGGCAGTGCTCAGTCCCCTCAGCATCCTCACAGCCCTCCCTTGGACTCTCTCCAGCAGGTCCCTGTCCCTCT
>WBNM01017246.1:2105-28116 GCA_013399055.1 Ramphastos sulfuratus | reverse complement strand
GGCGGGGAGGGGGAGGGAGCAGGGGTGGGGGCAGCGCTGGGACCCGGCCGCGCTGGCCGAGTCTCGCTTCCTGCTCCCCGGCGCCGAGGGGCGGCGGGCGCTGGAGCCTGGAGGGTGTTGGAGCCTGGCAGCTGCTGCAGACTCGCAGCTGCCGCCGGGGACGCTCCGCCCCGCGGCTAAGCAGAGGCTGCAGGCGGCGAAGCCCGCGTTCGCCGCATCCTCGGCTTCTACGCCGGGCTTTCCCTGCCGTCTCCGGCACCGAGGTGTCGCCCGCCGGGCTCCTGCGGCGGCGGGTGGCAGAGTGGAGCCGCGGCTCGCCCCGCTCCTGCTCCCGGCTCGGGATCGTGCTCCCCCTGCTGCCCCGCCGGGCCGGGCCGCGGCTCCGCTTCCTCCTGCGGCTCGGCGGGGCCGAACTGGGGTGGCCCCGGGCGGGCGGTGGCGAAGGGGAACTGCCGAGAGTCCTCCGGGGCGCGGCGGCTAGGACGGGCCAGGCAAGGCCAGGAGCGGGCGGGACGTGACCCAGAGCGGGCTTACCCCTGACCGTCCGCCCAGCGCGGCCCACAGCCCCCTCATGGTGCACACTGCAAGGCGGAGGAGGCCTCCCTCCTTCCACCCTCAGCCCCGGCACGGACCCCCTAGGCAGCAGCCGCAACAACCCGCGGGGAAAGGGAGCCCCGGGCTGGCGTGGGGGGCAGCGGGGGTGCGCCGGCCGAGTTGTACGCAGGGCTGGAGATGATGAGATGCTTTGAAGCCTTTGAAGGAATAAAAGTATTTATTTATGGATTAAGGTTTTTGGGTTTTTTTGGCAGTAGGTGATGGCAAAACACGAGTAAATCAGCTGTAAGAGGCCCTAATAAAACTGATTAACAGTGAGGAGGAGAAGTGCTGGGTACTACGGTCTCATTAACAAGTGTGATGCACAGCTTGAAAATTAGTTGGCTCAGAGAACTACTTAAAATGATCTGTCTGGAAATGAAATCCTTTTCTCCCCTCTGTCTGCTTGCTTTCTTCAGAAAAAAAAATACGTTGGATGTGAAGAAAACTTGCATAAAGATAGTTCTTTAGATTCCCAACGTGGGCTTGCCAACAGGAAGGCAAACCTAAGCCTGTGGTTGTGTTTTGGAGAAAAAGGAGCTACTGACTGNCCTGCACTGGCTCCAACAATTCCACGTCCCGCTTGTACTGGGGGCTCCAGAACTGCACACAGGACTGCAGGTGGGGTCTGAGGAGAGCAGAGCAAAGGGGCAGAATCCCCTCCCTTGCCCTGCTGCCCACACTGCTCTTGCTGCAGTCCAGCACACAGTTGCTATCTTCTTGCAAGACTGATCTCACGTCTGTCTGGGAATTCAGTTCAGGGGAGATTAATGATTTAAATGAACCTTGCATCTCATTTATCAGGACCATGCAGGCCTCTGAAGGCTTTCTAAAAAGGCAGTTTGGAAAGCAGCAGTATTGATCCTTGCACCTGAGAGCACCCATGGCTGTTGTCTGGCTTTTTTTTTTTTTCCCTGGTTGTTTTTAGGATAGGCTCGAGGCAACTGTTTGGTGGTCCTGTAGAGTCAGTTCTGACATACAAAAAAAACCCCCAAAAATAAAAATACTGGAGCTGGCAAAAGGACCCACCAGGCCTAAACACAGCACACCTCAGACTTCTCTCTGAAATACAAGTGTGATGGTTTGAGGATAATTGGAATATTTTAATGGAAAAAAAAAATTAGATTTTAGGCTGTGGAAAGAAAAGCAATGGTGGTGTCTGCTTCACTCATAGGCTTGCTGAGATGGACAAAAACAAGGACACAAACTTAGATAACACAGAGAGTCTCTCTCTGGGAGCTGCTGTGTCTTCTGGCTTTCTGTTGTGTAACCAACTAACCACTCTGCTTCTAACCCCCCTTGCCCATCCTCCAAACTCACCTTGCATGTAAGGCAAACCCTGGGATAAGGCAGAGGGATGGGAAGAAGGTGGAAGGGTGGTTGGGAGCCCCTCTTGGGGACTCTGATTTCTGGGAGAGGAATTGTGTTTCTGTATTACCTTTAACTTATATATTGCTGTCAATATTCCTGTCTGTTGTGTATATCTCTGCTTGTACATTGTGCTAAGCTGTAAATAGAGCTTCAGACCTTAACTCCCAGCCAGCTGAGTCTAGTCTGGGGGATTTTCATAGGATGAGGAGGCAGGTAACTCCCAAACCATCATAACAAGATTTACACCAAAAGATGCTCAGCACCAGGCAGAGACTGTGGCAAGAGCCTTGTGAAAGGTATTCTAAATAGTCCAGAGGCCAGGCTGATTGTTTGGACTGACTTGATATCTTTGCACAGATAAATACAAGTCTGGCTTCTTATTTTTGTTATTTGGTCTCTCCCATACCTTGCCTGGACATTTTTTTTTTTTGTTTTAAGTTAGGGTTTGTGTTTTTTTTTTTTTTTTTGCTATTAGGAAAATGTATCTTGCAAGGTTCTTTCCTGTTAAATGGAGGCAGCATTTCTTGGCAGCAATCTTTTCCTCTGATAGGAACAGAAAACTGGCAGCTTGCTCCCATAAATGGCAGAGCTCCCATTAGAGAAATCTAATTTGCTCCCCCCCACTAAAATCCACTTGTGAAGATCTTTCATCAATCAGCCCAGCTGCCGACTGTGCCCTTCTTCTTTTCATGTGACAGTCAGTGCTGCCTCAGGAGATGGGGTCCAACTGACAGCCCTGGCATGGCCTTCTGGTGCCACCCTGTTCACGTACAGGGTGCTCTGGCAGCTCCTCTAAATGAAAAGAACCTTCTGGAACAGCAAGTCTTGCACAGTCTCCATGCAAAGCTGCCCTCATTTCCAGGAGATTTTCAACATTTGAGTGCTGTGCATTAAAACTGCCACAAAATAGGTACCTCTGTCAAGACTGGATGTGGCTCATCCTAGGCACAGTGACACATGAATGTACTCTGCTCTGGTCAGATCTCACCTGGAGTACAGTTCTGGAGCCCCCAGCACAGGAAGGACATGGAACTGTTGGAGCCAGTCCAGGGGAGGCCACCAAGTTGCTGAGAGGGCTGCAGGAGCTCTGCTCTGAGGACAAGCTGAGAGAGTTGGGGCTCTGCAGCCTGGAGAAGGCTTCCAGGAGACCTTGGAGTGGCCTTCCAGGATCTGAAGGGGGCTCCAGGAGGGCTGGGGAGGAACTATTGGCAAGGTCTTGTAATGACAAGATTAGGAGGAATGGGTTTGAAGTGGCAGAGGGGAAACTGGATGTTAGGAGGAAGTTCTTTACAGTGAGGGTGGTGAGACACTGGGACAGGTTGCCCAGGGAGGTTGTGGAGCACAGAATCACTCAGTGTGATCAAAGATCACCCAATGTGTTGGGTGATTCTGTGCTCCATAACCTCCCTGGAGGTGTTCAGGACCAGGTCAGAAGAGTCCTTGAGCAACCTGTTCTAGTGGGACATTTCCATGTCCTTCTTGTGCTGGGGCTGCCAGAACTGTACTCCAGGTGGGGTCTGACCAGATCAGAGCACATTCACATGTCACTGTGCCTAGGATGTAAATCTGAGTGAGTCTGAGTGTAGGAAGGATTCCTGTCAGAGAAGCAGCTGTTGATTGTGCTTCTTTGCTGTCAAAATAAGGGGGGATGGGGGGGAAATACTACATGAACATTCAACTGATTGCTCAATGAAACTAAAATCCTAGACAACTGCCAGATTTGGCTGGGTGCCCCAAATGGATACCCAGATATGAGGTGCACAGTACCAAGCATGTTCCTTTCCAGATAAGAGCTTTGCCTGAAACATCCTCTGCGGTGGCTTTAATCATGAGAAAACACAGCAACTAATTACATCCTGAGAACATTCCGATAACTCCTGTGTTGAAAACAGTGACTGAAAAGACACTTTTGTGTGGGGCAAGGGATTGCAAAGTTCTCATTAGAATATGTAATTGCAAACTCATAATTAAAGCAGTGTGGTGCTAAAATAGGAAGTGTTGCAACCGCAGCGTTGTGGGTTTGGTTTTTAAGAGTTTAATCAGCGCCATCTAAAATTGCCTTTTAAACTTTATTTCCTAACAAAGGGATGCAGTGCATTTATAGGATTCACAGAAGACTGCTTAAAAGCTACTTTTTAACAGGCATTAACTCTGAATAATGGGGGATTTGTGATCGTTTGAGGATGGCAAAGTCAAAGGAGTGGAGAATCGTGAGTCGCGTGTAGAGGACAAATGAGTGCCATGGGAAGATGCCTACAGAATTTAAAGGGTCAGCCTCCACTTCTCAGCAGAGACTCTCTAAAGGCTGCTCAAATTGGGGAACTCAGTAACTGCCTCAAGTTGATGCAAAACTAAGGAAGTTGCCTTTTTAACCCACAGTCTGCTAACAGCAATACAGAGAACCCTTCAGACCGCGGCTGCAAGTCGGTGGTTTTGGAGGCAGCAACATGCATGTAGGTTTAGATGCACTGACTTTGAGTAAGGCACCTTCAGGAGGTGTCCAAGTGGCTAAATAAAGGATTAATGAGTCGACACAGTTAGCAGTTGGAAATGTGCAAATAAAGATAGGGAAGGAATGAATGCAAGGAGATCAATTCAGAAGAAGTTGAAGTTGGAGAGGGAGCAGAAATGGTCTAAAGGTGGAAGTACATTCAAAAGGGAAAGGGGAAGGAACAAGACCACATGAAAGCAATGTGAGGCTTGCAGAAAAATAAGATATAAATGCAGCATGCTAATTAGCCTTAAAAATCAGGAGGAACAAGGACATGGAAGAAATATAATCTATATGATGTTGGAATAGAATGGGATCATAAAAATCATAGAATTGGTTGGAAAAGACCTTTAAGATCGTCGAGCCCAACCCTTCTCTGACTCTACCAAGGTTGGTGCTAAGCAGTGTCCCTCAGCACCACGTCTATGCCTCTTTGAAACTCCTCCGGGGATGGAGATTCAACCACCTCCCTGAGCAGCCCATTCCAATCTTTCAGAACCCTTTTATTCAAGAAGTTTCTTCTGATATCCAGTGTAAACCTCCCCTGGTGCAACTTGAGGCCATTTCCCCTCCTCCTAACCTTACATGTTTGAAGTGCTGAAGAATACAGAGGAAAACTACCTTTAGTTTTTCTTTTTTCTGCACCTGTGATAAGAAAGAACCTCAAGAGTCAAGGCCACAGCATCAAATTAGTGTTCTTCAAATGCTGGCCAATGAGAGGAGTTGTAAAAAAAAAGTAATTCTGAATCTCTTAGGTAGGACTTATGAAAGAATCTACTTGAAGATTTGCTTCAAAAACTAGTGCCAAGCAAGGCTCCAGAAAGTGCATTTCCATAAGCTCTCATTGCTCTTCAGCAAATTGTGATGTACTGACCCTCAGATATCTCAATGATCTAATACTTAGCAATCATATAGACATCTGGGCTTAAACACCTCCAGGGAAGGGGCAGCCATAACTACTCTGAGCAACCTATTCCAGACTCTCATTACTCTCATACTGAAGAACTTCTTCCTAAGATCCAGTCTAAGTCTATTCTCCCACAGCTTCAAAGGNATAAATAAGTAAATAAATATTTTTTTATTTATATAAACTCTCTCTCTATATATATATATATAATTTTGATTATTTTATTGTAAGTCTCACATTATCTGGAGGTTTAAATGCCACATTACCCAAAAACCACTACAGGAAAGACATTGAGGTGCTAGAGAGCCTCCAAATGAGGGCAACAAAGCTGGAGAAGGATCTGGACATGCTTCAAAGAATTAGATCAAAATAATGAAAACACAACTTCTTTGGAATTCCCCATGGCAGCTCTTGCACTCACATTGAGCACCTGCAAAAATGCTGAATTTAAATTCAACCTCATTGACCAAGTTTGAANCCTAAGATCCAGTCTAAGTCTATTCTCCCACAGCTTCAAAGGCAATTCTGTGTTCAGGGTGGGCTGCCTTGCATCTCCAGCAGGAGAACATTGATTCATTTTTCCCTTCAGCTGCCTCACACAGGAGCTAATTCAGGTAACTGCTGAAGTGGAAAGATGTAGAATTTGTTTTATAAAGAAGGATGTGCAAGAACATCACAAATTCTGCTCTAGTGCTGCTTACAAACAAATGTTCTGCAGGTCAGTGTTCGATTATTGCTTCAGACAGCTCTGAAATAATTAACTTTGCAAATAACTAAGGAAGTGGTGGGAGGTCTTCTGTCCTTTAGCATATCAGCTAGAAAAAAATATATAGAGATATATATACAGATATAAATATAAAGAAATATATATAAATAATACATATATAGAGATAGGTATAAATATAGATATATTCATATATATATATCTATAGATACAGAGNTCCCTGCCATGGGCAGGGACACCTCACACCAGCCCAGGTTGCTCAGGCTGGCCACAGCCTCAGCCAGCCTGGCCTTAAACACCTCCAGGGATGAGGCTTCCACCACCTGCCTGGGCAACCCTTTCCAGGCTCTCACCACCCTCATGCTGAACAACTCCTTCCTAACATCCAGGCTGAATCTGCCCATTTCTTCTAATTTAAACATGTACAGGTGTCCCTTAGCCTCTGCTGAGACAATGTGCAGCCTTCATTATTTGGTGGCTGCAAAGCTGTTTTCTTGTTCTCAAAGGTATTGTCAAGAGGAAAACATTTGCAGTATTATCCAAACAGGAAAGCAAGCAGCAGCTTTTGTTGTCCGTGTGCCAGGCTCGCATTCCGCCACCGTCCTCCAGTGTTCCAAGCACCATTAAGCTGCCACTTGTCCTGCTGGCACGTGTCAGGACAAGGCAGTCTGCAATCAAGGCAGCAGATGGTTCTTTGGGTCTCCTAAACCAAGGCTTGGCATGGGCACATCAGTTGTGACGCTGCTGAGAGAGAACAAAGTGTTGGAATGCAGATAGCAGCAGAGCCCTGGATAATGAAGGCCTTCTGTGCCCTGCCAATCTGTTCAGACAGAGCAGTAGACCCCAGGTTCCTGAACAATGGTCCTATTCCTGTGCTTGCTTGGTTTGTGTCTGAGGGTACAGGACAACAGGATGTTAGGGCTTGGAAGAGACCTCCACAGATCATCGAGTCCAACCCCTCTGCCAGAGCAGGAGCAGAGAATCCAGTGCAGGTCACAGGAACACATCCAGACAGGGCTGGAAAGGTTCCAGAAAAGGAGACTCCACAACCTCCCTGGGCAACCTGTGCCAGTGTCTCACCACCCTCACTGCAAACAACTTCCTTCTAACATCCAGTTTCAATCTCCCCTCTGCCAGTTCAAACTCATTGCCCCTTGTCCTGTCATTACAAGACCGTGTAAATAATCCCTCCACAGCCTTCCTGGAGCCCCCTTCAGATCCTGGAAGGCTACTCTAAGGTCTCCTGGAAGCCTTCTCTTCTCGAGACTGCAGAGCCCCAACTCTCTCAGCCTGTCCTCAGAGCAGAGCTGCTGCAGCCCTCTGAGCATCTTCATGGCCTCCTCTGGACTGGCTCCAACAGGAAATTGCTGAGAGGATACAGCAAAGGGCTACAAAGATGATCAGGAGACTGGAACATGTCTCTTATGAGGAAAGGCTGAGGGACCAGGAGCTGTTTATTCTAGAAAGGGAAGGATCAAAGGAGACCTTATGAAAGAGTAGGTGTCCAGAAGAAGAGGCCAGGCTCTTTTCAGTAGTGTCCTGTGATAGGACAAGAGGCAGTGGATGCAAACTGAAGCACAGGAGGTTCCACCTCAGCATGAGGGAAAACTTTTTCACTGTGAGGCTGACAAAGCCCTGAAGCAGACTGCCCAGAGAGTCTCTGGAGACATTCAAAACCCACCTGGATGTGTTTCTGCCCTAAGGTGATCCTGCTCTGGCAGAGGGGTTGGACTGGGTGATCTTCAGAAGTCCCTTCAATCCCCCAACATTCTGTGACTCTGATTCCATGATTCCTTCCTTGCCATGTCAGCTCAGGCTGTTCTGGGAAATGCTGCCAAGTCTTAGATCATGCCATGTTTTAATGCTCATGTTAAGCTGGAGCAAGGCAGTGAATGATGAGACCACAGGTCAGAGAGCAAGCACTCTCCTGGCTGAATTGCATGGTACAGCCAAATGCAGGTGCAGAGTGCTGGTATCGATCACTGCACTTACACTAATGGTGTCAGCCCTCTGCAGAGGACCAGGCCACCACACCTTGAGTAAGCTGTAATTAGTGTGAAATTACTCCTGGTCTGTGTTGTCAGTGAAACTCTGAGGGGCAGCCCAAGTGTCAGAACCTCACTCAGAAACAACAGAAGAAGGCAGGGCAGAAGAAAGAAAGGAAGGGCAGAAGGAAGAAAGGAAGGAAGGAAAGAAGGAAGAGCAGAAGGAAGGAAGGAGGAAGGAAGGAAGAGGGGAATGAAGGAAGGGCAGAAGGAAGGAAGGGCAGAAGGGCAGAAGGAAGGAAGGAAGGAAGGAAGGAAGGAAGGAAGGAAGGAAGGAAAGGAAGGAAGGAAGGAAGGAAGGAAGGAAGGAAGGAAGGAAGGAAGGAAGAATGGGAGAAGGAAAGAAGGTTTTCAGTTACTTTTCAGACCTGATCACAGAGTCATGAAATCCCAGAATGGCAGGGGTTGGAAGGTGAGCACTAGTCCAACCTCCTTGCAAGAGCAGGTTCTCCTAGAGCAGGCTGCACAGGGACACATCCAGGTGTGTTTGGAATGCCTGCAGAGGAGATTGCACAGGCTCTCTGGCCAGCCTGCTCCAGTGCTCCAGCACTCTGGCAGCCAGGTCCCATCTCGTTGCCCCAGCCAGGAGCAGGTAGGTTTAGACTGCAGGTTAGGAAAGAGTTTTTCCCAGCCAGAGTGGTCAGGCATTGGAACAGGCTGCCCAGGGAGGTGGTGGAGTCACCAACCCTGGATGTGTTTAAAGGTTGTTTAGATGTGGTGCCTGGGGATATGGGTTAGGGGGAACTTTTTAGGGTAGGGTTATTGGTTGGACTTAGTGAGCCTCAGAGTCTTTTCCAACCTGAGTGTAAAATGTTTGCCACTTGAGCTCAGACAGCCACAGGAATTTTGGAATCTGTTTTAATTTTCTCTCTTGTTTTTTAAAATTTGCTTTGTTTGGGACTTTCTCCCCCCTTTTAAACAACAAATTCTTTGTAATTTACAGCGGCAACTGCAAACATGACTCTGTACAAATTTCCTTCTCTTACCTGGGCTCTGCCTGCATTTTAATTATTGACTGTTCAAATAAATAGGCTGTGGTAGGGCAGCAGCAGCCTCTTGCTGAAAGGGATGAAGGTAGCATCAGCACTTTGCAACAGGAGACTCAGCACATCTCTTGCCTGTTTGGCACTCTGCAGGTCTACAGTGTTCAGCATGACAATGAGAAATATTTAAAGTGCAGTGCTTTGCTATGATGTGTCCAAACATGACTGGACTCAGTTCTGCAGCTATCAGAGAGTGAAGTGCAGTGCTGCAGTGAGGAGCTCTGCCCTGGCAGTCAGGCACAAGGTGTTCTTCACCTTGGACTTGGGCATCATGCATCAGGATGAAACTTGAAGATCCTTAATCAATCAAGCTCTTGTGGGAAGTGAGGCATGGCTAAAAGAATTGGANCCCTCTGAAACTGAGGAGCCCAGTTTATTTAGGGAAGGCAACTTCTTGATGTTTATACTTTGCCACATAAAATCTTAGAAGTAACATTTTTAGGGACACAAGTGACATGTTGCTCTTCTGTCATGTCCATCTGGGCAGGAGCAGCTCACAGGGACAGGAAAAATGCTAGGTTAGAATCACTTTTTCCCCCCCAAATGCCCAGGAAATAGAAACTAATTGCTAATATTAACCAACCAACTGTGAAATGAATAGAATGCAGCCTGACAGGGAATTATTTTGGAGAGTTGTTTACGCAGACCCTCTGAGGGGGTTGGAGGGAAAGCCATATGAGGAGAGGCTCAGGGAGCTGGGGGTGTTCAGCCTGGAGAAGAGGAGGCTTAGAGGGGACCTAAAAGGCAGTTGTATCAGGTGGGGTCAGGCTCTGCTCCCAGGCAACTTGTGACAGGACAAGTCTGTCCTGGTCTGCAGCTGTGCCAGGGGAGGGTTAGGTTGGATATTGGGAAGCACTTCCTCACGGGAGGGGTGATCAGGCACTGGAATGGAGTGCCCAGGGAGGTGGTGGAGTCACCATCCCTGGAGGTCCTTAAGAAAAGCTTGGATGTGGCACTTGGTGGCAGGGTTTAGCTGATGTGGTGGTGGTGGGTCATAGGCTGGACTTGATGATCTCAGAGGTCTTTCCCAGCCTCAGTGAGTCTGTGGTAGCTACAGTCAGCCTGCTCTGCAGTTCTACATGGACAAAGGCTGTGTTGCAACCAGATGCAGTGATGAAATTCTGTCTGTGCTGTCAGCAAGCCTTCAGCTCAGTGTCTCCTGGATTCAGTCTTCACTTGCTGGGCAAGCCTAGACAGGTCAGCTCAGCAGAACAAAGCTTGGGTTCAGCATGGTTAGGCATCCAGTACAGCATGTTAGGATTTGTGCTCTGCTCTTCATGTTGGGAGCCAGCTCAGACCTACCTCTTGCACAACGTGGCTGGGGTTTGTGTGATCAAAGCATTTCATGTCTAGATGGGAACATCATTGCTTAAAGACATGAGCGAGCCAGAGTATGACCTATCCACACTGAACCCTGGAGACTACCTGAAAGCTTAGCTGTGGGTATGTGTCCTCCCTAGCCAAACCCTCCCTCTGTAAGAAGTTATGCTCAGCAGCAATAGCTCACATGCAGACTCCTCCAACAGCTCAGGTGAGGACTTCTCAACCCATTTCATTTGCAGGCAAATCTGTGAGCTTAAGTAATACATTATTAGCTTTGCATCTCTTTGTTAGTCCAAGCCATGCAGTAGCTCAAACTGTTAGCTTAAATTGTTCAAACGGTGCTGAACTGGAACTTCGGAGTGAAAGGTGAGAAGCTGTCTTGGCAGATCTTGGGACTGAGCACAGAGGGCAGGCAGAGCAGAGGGTAGAGCTGAGCAGTCTCACACAGCAGGGCAGATGAATCCAAGAAGCCCATAGCCAAATAAATCACAGTCATAGCCAGTAAGTGATTACACAGTAAATAATTAATTCCATATGCTTCCTACTTCATATTCTTTTCTTTGCCTTAGCTAAAGCATGTTTGACTTTAAAAAGCAGGGTGAAGCTAAATGTCAGAAGAGTTTATTTCCAGATGAGTGATACAATTATCAACGAGCAAGTAATCAGCCCTCAGATCATCTACAATTCAGAGCACACCTCTGACATTTCCACTAAAAGCAGAAAAAGTGCAATTAAATCAATGCACTTCCCTGACAGGGTTCTTACATCAAAATTCTGGGCAGCTAAGGTTAATTTAGTTCATTATTTATTTAATTATTTGTTTTTAATTAGACTTTCCTAATGTCCAGTCTAAACCTCCCCTGCTGCAGCTTGAGGCCATTCCCTCTTGTTCTATCACTCATTACCTGTGAGAAGAGACCAGCACCAACCTCTCCACAACCTCCCTTAAGGTAGTTGTAGAGAGCAGTGAGGGCTCCTCTTAGCCTCCTTTTCAAACTCAGCAGCCCCAACTTCCTCAGCTGCTCCTCATAAGACTGGTGGTGAATATTCAGGAGCTGCAAGGTGTAACTGCTGCAGCTACAACCACAGAACCAGTGCCTGGGACTGGTGGGCAGGAGGCTGTGAGCAAACATTTGCAATGGGCTTGTGCTGAGCTTTGTGTTGCTGATCAATGCCCTGCTCAGCACACTAAGGTACAGCTGCCATTGCTTATGTTCTGCTCAGATACTGCAGATTAAGTCACTGGGCAGAATAAATGAAGTGTCAAGACACATTAGGTCCCTTTTTGATTAGTTTTTGGTAGCTAATGTTTACTTGTTTAAAGGAAAAGTTGGATATTGTAGATTCATTAAGGTTGCAGAAGACCTCTAAGAGCATCAAGGTTAACTTAACACCACCATACCCATTAAACCATGTCCTGAAGTGGGTCAGCATTATGAGAAGCAGCCACANGAGACACTGGCACAGGTTGCCCAGGGAGGTTGTGATCAAGATCACGTTGGGTGATTCTGTGTTCCACAACCTCCCTGGAGGTCTTTTGTGCACCACAACCTTCCTGGAGGTGTTCAAGGCCAGGTTGGACGAGGCCTTGAGTGACCTGTACTAGTGGGAGGTGTCCCTGCCTATGGCAGGGGGTTGGAACTGGCTGATCTTTGAGGTCCCTTCCAACCTTCCCATTCTGTGATTCTCTGATTGTCTGAAGGAAAAGGGCAGACTGGTTATATTCCAACGATTAAGGCATTTGCCCTGGAAAGGGAAATTCAGGTTTGTTTTGCTACTCTTCTGACTAATTCCTCAGCTCCAATGCTCTGTGACCTGTGCAGACTTCTTTCCAGCTGAAGCAAATCACTCTTGTGACATGCCAGCAGAGCCCCAGACTGCTGACCTGGAGGGCACAGTGTGAGAGAGGCTTGTTTTGTTGAGCAGCTGATTGACTGGCTATGGATTTTTGCCTTGCCTTTGTTTTTGCCAGCAGCATCTCCCTCTCATTTGTGACCCAATCTCTCTATCCCATGTCCTAGCTGCCTCTGCAGTCCACTTTAAAAACCAGCAGATGAAATATATGCAGTTTGTGTGTGTTGTTTGCAATTAATCACTGCTAATTATGCTGGGTAATTATCTGTCCCATTTAATATCAGGAGGGGATGTATATTAAAGTTACTTCTGCCATCTGCATGCTGGGGTTTTCTCTTTCTTTGCTGCCAACTGCTGCTCAGAGACCAGCTTTTTAAGGCTGAGCAGAGGAAGATGGCCATCTGCTAATCTTGACCATGCATATATTTTAAGGTTTGTTGGCTTGATTGTATTAAGGCATTGGAAATAGAGAAGGTGACAAATGCAGCTGAAGACTTCGTTGATCAGTTAAATACTGGAGGTGTTTCTTAGCCTTGTTCAATCCTTGGGATCTCTTTGGGTCCCTTCCAACCTCTGTGAAGTAACCAGAGTAACTGGGAAGATCAAATGAAACAGAAATATTTCCCTGTTCTGTTTGAATCTTGCTTTCAGCTTAAAAAAAAAAAATAAATCTTTAATTAAAAAATAAAAATCACTTCAAAATTCTTCTTCTGACTGAATGTGAAATGCTACTTTTAGTTGTGGATCACTTCCCATTATTAATTTGGTGGTGGTAAATTTTGTTCCACCCCTGCAGAATGTTTTTGGATATGAAGAAAGGTTCTGGAGAAAAGGAGGCTGAGGGGAGGCCACTTCTGGCTCTCTACAACTCTGCTGTGAGAGATGCTTTGGGTTCACAGAATGCTTTGGGTTGGAAGGGACCTTGAAGATCATCCAGTTCCAAGCCTCCTGCCATGGGTAGGGACACCTCACACCAGCCCAGGCTACTCAAGGGCTCATCCAACCTGGCCTTGAACACCTCCCTGGGCAACCTGTGCCAGTGTCTCACCACCCTCATCATAATCATTCTCCTAATATTAAGTCTCAATCTGGCCTCTTCCAGCTTAAATCCATTCCCCCTGTTCCTATCACCACAAGCCATTGTAAAAAGTCCCTCCCCAGCTTTCTTCTAGGCCACTTCAGCTACTTGGAGGTTGCTCTAAGGAGTCTATTTAAAGTAATCAGACATTGTGATGGTTTGGTCTTACTGTTAACATCCTTTTTACTAATAGAAGCTGAGATTCAAGCATAGGGGTTTTTTTTTGTGTGTGGATAATCATGGACACTCATTTGAACTCTAATATTTTCAATTCTCTTTTATTTTTTTTTTTGCCACATAATTAAATCACAGCATCACAGAACATTGGGGGTTGGAAGGGACCTCAAAAGCTCATCCATTCCAACCCCCCCCTGCCAGAGCAGGATCACCCAGAGCAGGTCACACAGGAATACATCCAGGTGGGTTTGGGATGTCTGCAGAGGAGGAGACTTTGCAGCCTCTCTGGGCAGCCTGTTCCAAGGCTCTGCTGCCCTCACAGTGAAAATGTTTTCCCTTCTTTTCCCATAGCACCTCTCTCTCTGCTCCAGCTGGCACCCAGTGCCCCTTGGCCTGTCCTTGGCCAGCCCTGAGCAGAGCCTGGCTGTGTCCTGCTGGCACTGCCCTGCACATCTTTATCACAGCACTGAGGGCAGCCCTCAGGCTCCTCTGCTCCCAGCTCCCAGCCCCAGCTCCCTTGGCCTGGCCTCACAGGAGATGTTCCACTGCCTGCAGCAGCTTTGGGGCTCTGCCC
This sequence comes from Ramphastos sulfuratus, assembly GCA_013399055.1. Lineage (NCBI taxonomy): Eukaryota > Metazoa > Chordata > Aves > Piciformes > Ramphastidae > Ramphastos > Ramphastos sulfuratus. The sequence continues at coordinate 13,935 of WBNM01017246.1, read as the reverse complement.
TGGACTCTCTCAATATCACCCAGTCCAACCCCCCTGCCACAGCAGCATCACCCAGGGCAGGGCACACAGAACACATCCAGGTGGGTTTGAAAGTCTCCAGAGCAGGAGACTCCACAGCCTCTCTGGGCAGCCTGCTCCAGGCTCCAGCACCCTCAGAGGGAAAAAGTTTTCCCTCCTGTTCCTTGGCACCTTCTCTGCTCCAGCTTGCCCCCAGTGCCCCTTGTGCTGTCCTTGGCCATCCCTGAGCAGAGCCTGGCTCCAGCCCTGCACATCTTTATCAGCAGCAGTGAGGGCAGCCCTCAGCCTCCTCTGCTCCCAGCTCCCAGCCCCAGCTCCCTCAGCCTGGCTTCACAGGAGATGTTCCACTGCCTGCAGCAGCTTTGGGACTCTGCCCTGAACTCTTCCAAGCAGTTCCCTGAGGCTCTTCTTGAACTGAGGAGCCCAGAACTGGCCACAATATTCCAGATAAATGCTGAGATCCCTAAAGACATGCCAGGACTTCATAAATAAAGTGAGCAAAACACCAATAAATGACACAAAGAGTTGTCCTTGAGGGTAAGGTTTGGGACTGCTAATGGCTTACAGTTTTGTTCTTTTTCCTTTGCAGTGTATTAAAGTTTCATCATTTTGCTTTCATTGGCTTTTGATTAATCTTTTGGTAGTACAACATAGATGGAGCTGATGCAATCTACAACAGCATGTGACAAGTAGCAAACAATCCATCTAATTTTAACCTTCCCTGCCTGCAGACGTGCTCCTTGTCCTAGCAGCATTAGAATTGCTAATCTGCCTGGAGCTGAGGCCAAAATGAAGCACTGCAAAGTCATATAAACATGTGAGAAAGCCTCTTTGGTTTGGAAAGCCGAACTGAAACAGCTGGAATTTGGAGCAAGAGTGATAGAATCATGGAACTATGGGATGGCTCAGGTTGGAAGGGACCTCAGGCAGCATCTACTCCAACCCCCCTGCTATGGGAGGAGACACCTCTGAGCTGAACTCAGCTGCTCAAAGCCTCATACAACTTGGCCTTGAATACCCCCAGGCAGGAGGCAGCCACAGCCTCTCTGGGCAGCCTGTGCCAGAGTCTCACCATCCTCTTACTGAAGAGCTTCTTCCTCAGCTCCAGTCTAACCCTGCTCTGCCTCAGCTCCAAACCATTCCCTCTTCTCCACAGCCTCTCTGGGCAGCCTGCTCCAGGGCTCTGTCACCCTCACAGTAAAGAAGTTTCTCCTCACGTTGAGGTGAAGCCTTCTCTGTTACAGTTTGTAGCCTTTGCTCCTTGGCTTATTGCTGTGTGCCACTGGAAAGAGCTTGGCCCCAGCCACCCCTCAGATATTGATAGGCATTGATCAGATCTCCTCTCAGCCTTCTCTTCTCCAGCCTAACCAGCCCCAGGGCTCTCAGTCTCTCTGCATAGGAGAGATGCTCAAGTCCCCCAGTCACCCTCATGGCTCTCCATTGGACTCTCTCCAGCAGGTCCCTGTCTCTCCTGAACTGAGGAGCCCAAACTTGAACACAGTATTGCAGCTGTGGTCTCACTAGGGCTGAGTAGATGGGGAGAAGAACCTCAGGCATTAAGAGAGCCAGAGGACAGCCTACTTTGTGAGTTTTAAGTGTGGAGGAGCAGGGAGGGGTTGTACAGAGGTCTACAGAAGAGAAGTGTGGGCAGCCATGGATCTGAGTCAATCACTGAAGCAAAGTAGAGGCTCAGAGTTGACTCAGTTTTGGTTTAAGGCATCTAAAACTCCTTTGAGTTTCAGACCCAAAGCCCTGATCCTCTCCTGCTTTGTGTTTCAGGGAGTCATTTCAAGCTTGCTAACTGACTTAATGATTTCTAGCAGTGCCTGGAAGCCAAACCAGCTGGTTCTTATAAATCAAAGTTGGTACAAAATGGAGAGAACACTGCTAGGTCCAGCAGCTGCTTTCCTTGTTGCATGCTTTCAACCTCAGAGATACATCATGACACACGTCCCCTGTTGGAGCTGCTTATTTTAATATCAGAAAAACAACCAACCAGACCCCAAACCACTTCTCTACCACCATCAGAACAGCCTGGAGCTGTTAAGAGAGTGTTGTCTGTTTGTTTGTTTTAATTCATGAGCCCAATGTTCCCACCAGCAGCTTTGGTGTCATTGTATTAACATCTCAGAATCATTTCTGTCGACAGGGAAAAAGAAAGAGGGCAGCTGGCATCTCAGAGGCACTGCTGGTGTGAAAGTGAAGCAAGTTTAGTAGTAGTTGGAAGCAATATTTCATAGAGTCATAGCATGGTTTGGGTTGGGAGGAACCTTAAAGCTCATCCAGTTCTAACCCCCTGCCATGGGCAGGGACACCTCCCACCAGCCCAGGTTGCTTAAGACCTCATCCAGCCTGGCCTTAAACACCTCCAGGGGAAGGAGCATCCACAGCCTCCCTGGGCAACCTGTGCCAGTGTCTCCCCACCCTCTCTGGCAAGAATTTCTTCCTAATATTTAGTCTAAATCTGCCCTCTTCAGGATTTTTGCCTATCAGGTGCAGTCCTACAACAACACCAACTGACCTCCAGTGGGGCTGCTGTATCGCTCCTGTCCCCTCCCAAAGACACAAACACCTTTCACCCCACACCAGCCACACTGCTGACTCCTCCTGCTTCCACTGGCAGCTCATCCCAGGAAAGAAATGAATAGAGAGTAACTCTTCCTAAAACCAAACCAAACCAAACAAACAAAACAAAAAAACCCAAACCAAAAACCAAAAGCAAGCAAATAGTTTTCTCCTGGTTCTTTGTAAAAAGTGCCCATGCCCAGTGAGCAGGTTGGCAGTGCAGGGCAGGGTGTGTGGGCTGGGTGGGAAGTACTGAGCTGTGGCTGGTGGTGACTAACCTGCTGTGGAAAACAGAGTGGCTTTGCTGAAGTAGTTCTCTGCTTGGACACTGATCTGCTACGGCAGTGATCCACATAGAGCTATAGAATGGGCTGGGTTGGAAGAGACCTCCAAAACTCCTCTAATCCAACCCCCTGCAGTCAGCAGGGACATCTTCCACTAGATCAGGCTGCCCAGAGCCCTGTCCAGCATCACCTTGAATACCTCCAGGGATGGGACCTCAACCACCTCCCTGGGCAACCTGTTGCAGTGTTCTACTCTCACAGTGCAGAACTTGTTCCTAACATCCAATCTCAATCTGCTCTTCCCTACTTTCAAACCATTTCCCCTCATCCTATCACTGCAGCCCTTTGCAAACAGTCTCTCTCCATCCTTCTTGTAGCCCACTTCAGGCACTGGCAGGCTGCTCTAAGGTCTCCCTGGAGCCTTCTCTTCTCCAGGCTGAACACCCCCAGCTCCCTCAGCCTGTCCTCTTAGCAGGGGCTCCAAGCCCCTGAGCATTTTCATGGACCCCCTCCATCAGGTCCTTGACTTTCCTGTATTGAGGGCTCCTGGAAGCTGCTAAGAGCTCTGGATTTGTAATTCCTGGTGGTGCTAAAGCAAGTGAAGTAATTTACTCACATCTGGAAAATTCAGCAGGTACCTGCTTGAGCTGGCTTCACCAGGGAAAAGCACTCAGCTAAAGCCTGTCACCTGCATGAAGTAAACACAAAGCAGAAGAAGGAGGAGACTTCTTTCTCTCATCTGTTCACTGTCAGAGGTCTTGTGTGGCATTTACAGCAACCATCTGTAAAAATGCTGCAGGTGGAAGCTTCCAGATGACTTGTGCCTTGTTAAGAAAGATTTATCAGCTTAGAAGATGCTTTCTGGTTACCAAAGGTGATGTCTCCAGTTTCTTTTTCTTGAAAGCCATGCCTTCAGGTTCTGTTATGAGAGGGCAGGTACCACCTGTCATGGGCAGGGCACCCTTCACTAGCTCAGCCTGCCCATCCAGCCTGGCCTTGAACACCTCCTAGGAGAGGGCAACCTCCCCGGGCAGCCTGTTCCAGTGTCTGTGTTCTTCTCAGTGTTTATCCTAACAGATGTGGTTTTCTGCCTCTTGCTGTGGAAAAGAGGTGAATACATATCAGAGTGATTCAGCTATAATCATAAACACAAATGCAGAATAAATCCAGAGCTAACACTCCAGCAATAAGAGTGCAGTGGCAAAATCTTGTCCTTACTGGTGACTCTCAGATGCCCACAGCAGCTCAGAGACACATTCGTTTCCTTTATTAATTGTTAACATTTTCATCCCAACAAGTCTGCCTTTAATCCATCTGATGCTAATCCAATTCCATCTCTGCATTTTACACATCTTTCATTGTTACTAAAGCACAGCCAGGGCTGACAGAATGGCTCTGCTAAGATTCAGTTAGTAAGCACTTCATATTAATGCCTCCAGACCTGCAGTGGGAATCCAAAGGAGGCATCTTGAGGCTGACTGGCAATGGAGCCCAAAGGAGGCATCCTTAGGCTGACTGGCAAAGGAATCCAACTGAGGCATCTTGAGGCTGACTGGCAAAGGAACCCAAAGGAGGCATCCTTAGGCTGACTGGCAAAGGAACCCAAAGGAGGCATCCTTAGGCTGACTGGCAAAGGAACCCAAAGGAGGCATCCTTAGGCTGACTGGCAAAGGAACCCAAAGGAGGCATCCTTAGGCTGACTGGCAAAGGAACCCAAAGGAGGCATCCTTAGGCTGACTGGCAAAGGAACCCAAAGGAGGCATCCTTAGGCTGACTGGCAAAGGAACCCAAAGGAGGCATCCTTAGGCTGACTGGCAAAGGAACCCAAAGGAGGCATCCTTAGGCTGACTGGCAAAGGAACCCAAAGGAGGCATCCTTAGGCTGACTGGCAAAGGAACCCAAAGGAGGCATCCTTAGGCTGACTGGCAAAGGAACCCAAAGGAGGCATCCTTAGGCTGACTGGCAAAGGAACCCAAAGGAGGCATCCTTAGGCTGACTGGCAAAGGAACCCAAAGGAGGCATCCTTAGGCTGACTGGCAAAGGAACCCAAAGGAGGCATCCTTAGGCTGACTGGCAAAGGAACCCAAAGGAGGCATCCTTAGGCTGACTGGCAAAGGAACCCAAAGGAGGCATCCTTAGGCTGACTGGCAAAGGAACCCAAAGGAGGCATCCTTAGGAAGGAGGAATTTTTTCCCTGTGAGGGTGACAGAGCCCTGGCACAGGCTGCCCAGGGGGGCTGTGGAGTCTCCCTCTCTGGAGATATTCAAACCCCACCTGGATGTGTTCCTGTGTGATCTGCTTTGGGTGATCCTGCTCAGGCAGGGGGTTGGACTGGATGCCCTTTGGAGGTCCCTTCCAGCCCAGCCCATTCTATGATTCCATGATTCTATGACCACACCTGGGTGGTTTATAACCAAGGTGCTTGGAGTACATAACACATTTGGAAGCTTTGCCCTGAAACCCCCAAACATATTTCAGCAGGCAACCCAGCAGGCATGCCTGGGAGCCAGCTTGGCTGGGAGGAGAGAGCCTCACTGGCCTAAATGCAATGAGGAAGTGCATGGCAGGGGGGAGTGGGGCCAGGTTATCCAGCAGGAGTGGAGAGGCATTGCCCAGGCATGCAGGGAAAAGCCAAAGCTCAGCTGGATTTGAAGCTGGTGAGAAATGTGAAAGGTAACAGACAGTCTTCTATGGGTAACTCATTAGCAAAATGAAGATCAGCAAAACTGTGGCCAGCTTCTGAGTGGGGCCATGAAAAAAGAGTGTGGAAAACACAGAGGAGGAGCTTCTGTGCCTAAGTCTTCACTGAGTAAATCTTTCATCAGGCATCTCCAGGTCTCTGTGCTTCTGTGCTTACCAAGCTTGAGGGAGAGAAGTGCTGCCCCTAGTAAAAGTATCTTCCTCCTCCTCTTCTTCATCTTGCTCTTTTTCTTCTCTGTCTTGGGCAGCAGCAGCAGCAGATTTATCATTGTGATGGTTGTTGTAGCTGAGGATGCTCTCTTTCTTTTCTGTTTCTTCATTGTCATCCTCTTCTGATGTGCTGTGCTGTCCTGCTTCTATATCTGTATTGCCCTCCCCTTCTTCTGCCTTTTCCTTTTCTCTTCTACTTTCACCAGGAGCACTGCATCCAGTTCTGGAGCCCCTGAGACAAGAGGGATGTGGAAATGCTGGAGTGTGTCCAGAGAAGGACCACGAGGATGAACAGAGGGCTGGAGCTGCTCTGCTGGGAGCAGAGACTGAAAGAGTTGGGGCTGTGCAGGCTGGAGAGGAGAAGGCTCCCAGGGGACCTTCTTGTGGCCTTGCAGTGTCTGAATTGGGCTGCAAAAAAGCTGGGGAGGGACTTTTTAGGCTATCAGGGAGTGACAGGACTGAGGGGAATGGAGCAAAGCTGGAGGTGAAGAGATTCAGCCTGGATGTTAGGAAGAAGTTGTTCAGCATGAGAGTGGTGAGAGCCTGGCAGGGGTTGCCCAGGGAGGTGGTTGAGGCCCCATCCCTGGAGGTGTTTAAGGCCAGGCTGGCTGAGGCTGTGGGCAGCCTGATCTAGTGTGAGGTGTCCCTGGGCATGGCAGGGGGGTTGGGACTGGCTGATCCTTGTGGTCCCTTCCAACCTTGACTGAGTCTATGAGTCTGTGATTCTGTGAGTCTCTAAGTGTATGATTCTATGATTCTCTGAGTCTGTGAGTCTCTGATCCCTCCTCTCCACCTCGGAAGGTGCTGCCTCTTTAGCTGGCAGCAGGTATCAGAGAGGTGCAGCGCCAGAGTCTGCTGCCAGTGAGGCTCACATTTCAGGCTGCAGGCAGGCTGTTCTATAGCTAAGGTTTTCTTCATACCCAGAGAGGATGAGGAGCCTTTTCCTGTAAAATCAAGACTGATACTTTGATCTCATCATGTGGCCCTGGGCCCTGCCCAAGGTTTGGAAGCGGCACCTCCCTTCTCCCCACCCCAGGCAACTGAAGCTCCATCCTGCCTTGGCAGTGCCTCTGCCATTTATCTGCTCATCTGTGTGACTCAGCTGTAATTGCTCTGGATTTGGCCATGGGAGCTTTGGCACAGGGNGCCTATGGCAGGGGGCTGGAACTGGATGATCCTTGAGGTCCCTTCCAACCCTACCATTCTATGATTCTATATATACAACATATTGACAGCTATATACAGTAATGTACAAGTTAAAGGTAATGCAATGCCTTTCTGGGGTGCATTAGAAGGGCTGTGGTTAGTAGGTCGAGAGAAAAGACCTTCCTGGCCTGAGCTGTTCCTTTTAGAACCAGCTCCATGTGGATAGTCCTGTTTAGTCACACAGAATCACACACAAAANGGTATCAGAGAGGTGCAGCGCCAGAGTCTGCTGCCAGTGAGGCTCACATTTCAGGCTGCAGGCAGGCTGTTCTATAGCTAAGGTTTTCTTCATACCCAGAGAGGATGAGGAGCCTTTTCCTGTAAAATCAAGACTGATACTTTGATCTCATCATGTGGCCCTGGGCCCTGCCCAAGGTTTGGAAGCGGCACCTCCCTTCTCCCCACCCCAGGCAACTGAAGCTCCATCCTGCCTTGGCAGTGCCTCTGCCATTTATCTGCTCATCTGTGTGACTCAGCTGTAATTGCTCTGGATTTGGCCATGGGAGCTTTGGCACAGGGCTCAGGCAGGAGAGGAGTTGCCTGCTCCTTACGCACAGCCTGGACCAGCCTCTGCTTCCTGTTGTCCTCAGTTTAGAAGCCAATCTCACCCCCACAACCCTGCCATGACTACCCACACAGCTATTCCTGCTCAGGTTTGCTGCTTCCTGCGTGCCCACCTGGGCACACCCAGTCATGCATGGGAACCTGGTGGAGACAGGGGAGGGGTGGGGACTGTGATGTACAGCTTTGGGAGTCACCTGCCCCCCTCCACCCCGGCTAGGAATTCACCCAGACCAACTCAGTGGGCTGGGAGTTAAGGAAGGAAGCTGCAGTTATGGCTTGGCACAATTNCCCCCTGCAGTAAGCAAGGACATCACCAGCTGGATCATGTTGCTTGGGGCCACATTAAGCCTGACTTTGAATGAGTTCAGGGGTGGGACCTTCACCACCTCCCTGGGCAACCTGTTCCAGTCTTTCACCACCCTCATGGTAAAGAATTTCTTCCTGATGTCCAACCTAACTCTGCCCTTCCCTAGTTTAAAACCATTGCCCCTTCTCCTAGTGTTGCAAGCCCTTGTAAACAGTCCCTCCTCAGCTTCCTTGTAGGACCTTTTTGGGTAGTGGAAGACCACTGTAAAGTCTCCCTGAAGCCTTCTTTTCTCCAGGCTGAACAGCCCAAACTCTTGCAGCCTGTCCCCACAGGGGAGGTGCTGCAGCCCTCTGGTCATCTTTGTGGCCCTTTTCTGGACCCTCTCCATCAGGTCCATGTCCTTCCTGTGTTGAGGGCCCGAGCTGGATGCAGTACCCCAGATGAGATCTCAGCAGAGCAGAGGAGCAGAATCCCCTCTCTCAACCTGCTGGGCAAGCTGCTTTTTGTGGCCCAGGATGCCAATGGCCTGGGCTGCAGGCACACATTGTTTGCCCACATTCAGCTTCTTGTCTGCTACTACCTCCCAACCCTTTTCCAGGGGGCTGCTTTCTATCGCATCCTCCCCCAGCCTGTACTGACAGTGAGAATCATTCTGACCCAGGTGCAGGACCTTGCAATTGGTTGTTGCTGGACTTCATGAGCTTCACCTGGGCCCATTTCTCCAGCTGGTCCTGGTGATGCAGAAAGCCTTAGCTCAGCAGCATGCACCTTCAGTCATCCCTTGCCACCTGCACTATGAAAGCCTGGCAAGGTGGCTCAGTGTCCCTACTCATGCATCCACCAGCTATGTAGCACTGCTCTGCAGCACTTAAGGACAGGCAGTGGAGAACTTTTCCAAGCAGAAACAGCAGTGGCCATGTCCATACGGCAGGAGGAAGGATCCTTGGTCTCTTTTCAGGCTGGGTAAGCTCAGTCCCACCTCTGCTTCTGTTTTATTGATGGCATTGTCTCTATGTCCAGCTGAAGGAGGATGGAGTGAGAGCAACCAAGGCTTCATTCAGCACTTAGGGTGGGTTTGATGCAGCCCTTGGGTCCTGCCCAGCAGTTCTGAGGGTGTTTGGTCATTCTTCCTCAGACGCTTGTTAAATGCTTAAAGCCTGGAAGGTGTTTCTGAAGTGCCTCCAGATTTTGCAGGGTGCAAGGTGCAGCCTGTGTGAGCACTGTCAGTTGAGGAGGGCCTCAGCAAATTTTAGGCTGCTGCAGCAGAGTTTCAGCAAGTAACTAAACCTTTTATTCTTTTTCAGTTTCTGGGTCCCCACAAGGATGCTTAAGAGGAAGGAATGTGGCAGAACCCTCACAGCCTGCAGCTGGCAGATATCCTATCATGAACTGTCTACTTCATGTCTTTTCTTAGCCGTTTCCTTTGGAACTCAGACTTCTCAGTTCTTATTCATAGGGAAGTCTTTCCCTGAGCCTAACTATTTTTGTCACCTCTCAACTCATACTTCTGCTTGATCAAAGTGTAGCCAGTGTTCTGTGCAGAAAGGCAACCCTCCCTGACTGACACTGTGCAGGCTTTGCCATCAGGCTCACCACAAAAAGTATTCAACTGGTGGGTCAACAATTATTTGAAGGAGAAGAAAGGCTTCCCAGTAATTATTTGATGGAGAAGAAAGGCTTCCCAATAATCATTTGAAGATCAGAAAGGCTTCCCAATAATTATTTGAAGATCAGAAAGGCTTCCCAATAATCATTTGAAGAGAAGAAAGGCTTCCCAATAATTATTTGAAGGAGAAGAAAGCCTTCACTAGGTAATAGATCGATTTCAGTACACTGCCAAGGAAAATGGATTTGCCTCTGCAAAAACCATGCTAAGCTGCAGATTCTCTGCTGCTCCTGTTGTTAGTTCATAGAGTTATAGAATGGTCTGGGTTGGGAGGGACCTCCAAAGATCATCTAATCCAAGCCCCTCTGCAGTCAGCAGGGACATCCTCGGCATGAGGGCTGGTGTAAGGAAAGCAGGAGAGCTGAAGCTGGTGAGGGGCCTGGAGCACAGCCCTGTGAGGAGAGGCTGAGGGAGCTGGGGGTGTGCAGCCTGCAGAAGAGGAGGCTCAGGGTAGAGCTCATTGCTCTCTGCAGCTACCTGAAGGGAGGTTGTAGCCAGCTGGGGTTGGGCTCTGCTGCCAGGCACCCAGGGACAGGAGAAGAGGACACAGCCTCAAGCTGTGCCAGGGGAGGTTCAGGATGGATGTTAGGAAGTTCTATATGAAGTGATTGGCATTGGAATGGGCTGCCCAGGGAGGTGGTGGAGTGCTCATCCCTGGAGGTGTTGAAGCAAAGCCTGGCTGGGGCACTTAGTGCCATGGTCGGGTTGGTTGGCTGGGGCTGGGTGCTAGGTTGGGCTGGGTGAGCTTGGAGCTCTCTTCCAACCTGCTTGATTCTATGCCTCTATGATTCTAATGGTATTCTTCCACTACATGTATTAAGCCTGAACAGAAACTGGCCTCAGAGGTCTGATTGCTTCATAAGGTTATTTTGCAACACTTCTTCTTTAGCTACCAAAACTTACTTTCTAACCACAAAAGCAGAGCATGACGAAACAGGCTGTGGCACTAAATGCAGACTTTCAAACAAAATGCCTGAGCCTGCAAAACAAACCATTGGTTTGTTCCATGAGACTAAAGGTACTTATCACCTGGGCTATCCAACAATGTCTTCAGAGTGATCATCTGAGAAGCTGGAGTGGCAAACAAAGCTGCAGAGTGAGGTGTGATAGCTGCCACCAAGGCAACCTGACCGCTGGCAGGGGCTTTGCCATCTGCACCTTGCAGCATCTGCCTCATGCACTGTGAGCTCCCTCCAAATACTCACCTGAAGCTCTGCTCTGTGTTCTGCACCCCCACCACCCCCCATAGTCATTCTACTTTTATGCAGATCTGTATGCATTGAGCAACTGGAAACCCAGCAGCAGTGTGGCTGTTGTGCTTCCTGTGAGATGGTGTCAGGGAAAGTCTCTGCCGCGCACAACTCAGCTCAGCCCTGCAGCCAGCTTCACACAGCTCTGGTATTAGCTCTCCTTTCACTAAAGGCTCTGGTGACCTCTTCACACAAGGAAAGCTCTTGCCTGTTCTCATTGCTTCCTTTCATTTCTTGGCACCCATAGGGAGGGNGCTCCAGACCTGCACACAGGACTGCAGGTGGGGTCTGAGGAGAGCAGAGCAAAGGGGCAGAATCCCCTCCCTTGCCCTGCTGCCCACACTGCCCTTGATGAGTCGATGATCTCTGAGGTCTTTTCCAATCAGGTTAATTCTATGATCCTGTAGCCCTTTCTCCCTGATCTGTGCAGAAGCTGAAATAAGGAAAGCAACAAAATGATTTGGAGGATCACTTCTAAAGCAAGCTGTTGGACACTCTGCCTTCCTCAATTAACACACAACCTACACCTGTGCCAGCATATTCTACATGGAATGGTTTGTGTTGGAGGGGACCTTAAAGCTCATCCACTTCCACCCCCCTGCCACAGGCAGGGACACCTCCCACCAGCCCAGGTGAACCAGAACAGTTCCAGATTTCACAGCAGATGTTCCCTTGTAGGGGATTAGTTTTGCCACATTTTATTCCGGATGGAGAGGGTGGAATTGATGTTGTAATGCTGTTAGTTAAAAGCTTCTAAGCATCCCCTTCTGGGAAGGCCCTGGGGAGTTTAAGAGGCAAAAATCAATACAGAAGCATTTTATCAGGAAGAGGAAATCTGCTGACATTGATGGGGGATTATGTCTTGTGCTCTTCCTTAATGAATCTTAGCAAGCTCTGCACCATAGGCATTTCTTTCACTCTTTGGCTAGATATATAACTATATATATAACTATATATAACTATATATATAAAAATATATACAAGATATAAATTTTTAATAGTAAAAAATAAATATATAATTAAATAGATAACTTTAATTACATATAGATATATATTTAAT
>WBNM01017245.1:13974-25566 GCA_013399055.1 Ramphastos sulfuratus | reverse complement strand
CCTCCCTGGAGGTGTTCAAGGCCATGCTGGACAAAGCCTTGAGTGACCTGTACTAGTGGAAGGTGTCCCTGCCTATGGCAGGGGGTTGGAACTGGATGATCTCTGAGGTCCCTTCCAACCTTACCATCCTATGATTCTATGAAAAGGAGTCCAGACAGCATCCAATTTCTTCGAGTTGAATCTTCAGGCAGAAGCAGCTCACATAACATCTTCACAATGAACTCTGAGCACTCACTGACCCTGTAAACTTTCTAGGAACACCTGCAAAGTGAAAGTCCAGTAATAAAGCCACTGACAACTTAATGGCTTCTACNCCCCCCCCCAAGTTGTAATGACACAAACTCACATGGAAAAAAAAAGTATTAAATACCATTAATATTTTCATTCAGATGAAACATCTTGCAACTTTAGCCTTGCTCAGGGCAAGCAAAGAAACCACAAACAACAGCATTGTGTAAAGCAGCAAAGGGTCACAAAATCTCTGAAATCCAAAGACTCTGTTCCAGAGGTCTCTCTAGCATATTCTACTTGAAACATGGCACAAAGACAGCTCGCAGCAAGTTTCACTGTGGGGTGAGGGATGCAAGTTACTTGTTTCAAACACATCTTTCAGTTTGTGAACAGTACTAGGTCTGGAGTCTTCACAGCCTTAGCATTAATTTCACTGAGGCTTGAAACAAGTAGCTGTAGTAAATCAGAGGCTTGCAAGTTGCTTGTTCTTAGAATAAAATTCCAGTAGCCATAAAACTAATTTTGAAGTAATGTCTATTTAGTAACATATCCTCAGCAATACCCCTGCACTGAGAAACAATTAATCATTGCATTTGTTTTCTTTACTTCCCCCACCCAAACAGTTAAAGTTGGACCTCTGTCAACCACCTACTTAAGATGGCTCAGATACAGGTTCCCTAAGGTCACATCTAGTTGAGTTTTGAGCATCTCAAAGAACAGACACTTCACAATCTTTCCAAGGAACCTGTTCCCATATTTGGCTGTGCTGCACAACAGAAAAGTATCCTGTTTCAGTTTATACCCTAATTCTCAAATGGTAAACTTCAATTTTCTGATAGCATTACCATACTCTTGGGGGGGGGGAAGTATGAACAGGAAAAATGAAAGGTGTATGAATATAACACCTCTACAGAACTTTTCTCCTTTCCATACAGAAGTATTATGTAAACCTTTCAGCATAACATTGAAGGAAATGACAAGTAGAAGAATGGCAATATTTTCTTTAATGAAGAAAATACAATTTGTGACCTTGAAAGAATAACTTTTTTGATCCAGTCTGAAGGACTAAACCCAAGTTTTAGGGAGATTCACAGCCAACCTCAGATTTTCATATATAACCAAATACCTTGGGCAACAAGTCCAATTTAAGAGTTTTCCACGTTTTCAATTTTAGACTCATGTTTACATTCAGACTTTGAAGAATAAAAGATACAAAGCTTGCATCATCAAAAGAACTTGCCACCCTCTACCTCAACACTACAACATTCTTACTGGTTTCCTTTCATAGTACAAACCCAAGATGCTGGGAAGGATTACATAATTAACTTGGTTGCTTTTTCATTCCATGAACCCAATGCTCAACAGTAAGATAGAAGTTTTGAGAGGCATTTTATTTAGAGACAACTGAAAACAGTTAAGTATTCAGAAGCTGCTCACAATGAAACAAAACTGACCCAAATACTTTGAAGTACATAACCCCTTCTCTTCAACTAAAGCCAAACTTTGCAATTGTCAAGAAAAATAACCCAAATGGGTAAAAGCCATTGTATCTCTTCTCCAAAAATAAAGAAAACACACTACAATGAGTCTAATTGAAATTGGAGACTGGATTTTGGCTTACACACTTCTTTGAAAAGACAGTAGGCAGTCATGCTAAAGAGGCAGCAGAACTCTACTACTTGTCTTTTGTTTTGTTTGCTTTTTTGTTTGTTTTGTGTTTGGTTTTGGTTTTTTTGGATACTCAGTTCTCTTACAGACAACACCTAGCCAGGCCCACCGCATTCTCATCAATTACTGCCCATCTTTGCCTTATGTAGAGAGCACACTCTGGAAGGCTGATGTTTATCACTCTTCACTTGATTTCCTTTTGTATCTCCATACGCTGTGTAACAGTTGCAATCATCAGGCCTTAACTTCAGGAGTTGAGCTGTACACCGAATCTGAGTTTTCAGAAGGAAGATCTTCTGCAATTCAATAAAGAGAGCATTACTGCACTTCACCTTAGACATATAAACCAAAGGAATGCTGCAGGGATTGCTTGAAGACCAGTTCAGTTCGCTTTCCCATTTAACCTCAGCCAGTTATTCTCCCCTATCTGTTCAGCCCATCCAGCTCTAGTCACTAGTGTGACACTAATCACGTGGCCTTTTTCAGGAAAAAGCATTCAAAGATGTGTGAAAAAGGCCAGAAGATACTTGAGGAAAAGTACTACTTCTCCCATACTAAAGACAGTTACCCTCTTGACTGCTCTTTTAACACCTAGCTGAGTGGAAGTTGGCAGTTCAGTCCATTACCTATTTCCTCCTCTGCAGTTCCTGGAAGGGTGGTCCTTGCTTTTGCTGCTTCTGCATTCTCCTCTTTTGTAGAGGAGGGAGAAAAAAATAGTAAGTATCTTAAGTTCTCCTCACTCAGTTCTCCCCACCCAGCTTAATAAAAAAAATAAAATTTCCACTTAATTTTAGTGTTGAGGAAAAGGCATTGAGTAAACAGTTCCATCAATGGACACTCACTTACTGCTCTTCTAGACTTTGTTCCTTGCCCCCACATTTATAGAACTGAGGTACAAACTTTTAATTCACACTTCTTTCTAGAGATTCTAATATCGTTAAAATTTATGGAAGTGGTATTTATTTCTTGCTCTATACCATAAAAATGCATCAGGATATTTGCTTAACTATCCACAAAGTGTCTATATTCAATAAGAACACAGGTTTGAATTGCTTAAATGACAGCTACAAAAACATATCCTTAAATCTAACAGACTTAAGTGAGTATAGACACTCTCAGAAAGAATTAGTTACTGCATGAAATTTGGATGATGGATACCACTTATGACAGAAGTTACTTAAGAAGTGCAGATGGAGCAGCCAAGTTTTACCAGGAACAAAAGGGTACACTTACCAGGAACTACACACTTCCAAAGACCATAGGTCTTCCCTACTGTTGTCTGCCACAGCCGTAGTGTACCATCCTCAGAGCCACTTGCATACAACTCTCCATCAGGACTAAACCTAACACAGTGAATTGGACCAAAGTGTCCTTTGTAAGATTCTACAAGAGAACATATCAAGATCATTAATTCCAAGTTTCAGTCAACAACTGAAACTTCAGTGAATAACTGAAATTAGTAAAATTTGATGAGAAGGGGAAAAATTACCAACATCAAGCACTTTCTCAGTGTTTAACAAAGCTTCTCTCAATTGGTATCTCAGCCATCTCTAATTTAGCTAACATTAATGTTTACTAAATGCAAGAAAACAGGTGCTTAATCCTTCTAAACAAGCTACAAAGTCAGTCAGTAGCATCGAGTACACATGCTCTGTTCCTTCAGTCACTCAATCTAATTTTAATCAAGGAAAGGATCAAAGGAAAAAAACTTAGAAATGGGCTTTTAAGATGTGTGTAACACCAACATCTGACATTTTCATAAAAGCAAGTAGCTGCAACTCATCAGACATATCTAATGAATGCTATAGCACCATGCCAAGTTAATGTACAGCTTGCTATTGCAGCAATACAGAATGACTTAACTTCTTTAAATAGGTGCAAAAAGCTGTTTAATGGAGGCTTTAATTAACTCTGAAAGAATAATGTAAGGTATATTGAGCCAGAAAAAAATGCTTAACTGATAATGTACCTTCTTGAAGAAATGCTATGCCGAAACTAAGCACAACAGTTTCCTTTACTAGTCATTATTTCCTTAAAGTAATACCCATTTCAAAACTAATTTTTTATTATAGAAGACAGACATACCTAATTCTTCTCCTGTATTATAGTCATATTTATAGAGTTTAAAATCTTCACCACCTGCAACCAAACATTCTTTTGCTGGGTGAAGTGATGCAGAATTGATTGTAGCAGGTGCTTCAAATGATTTAATTTGCTCTAGACTGAAGGAGAAAAGTTGTTAAAGTTAATTAAAAAAAACAAAACCTTGACAGCAAAGAAAAAAAAGAAACTGATTCTATTAATCACAACTGCTTTTAATAAAACTACATCCACACAAATTCTGAAGGAAGTTTTAAAACTTGTGANTTCTATGATTCTATGAAAGCATGGTCATCAAGTCACAAATGAGATCAGAGTAAACAAAGAAGTTCACAAATTCAGAACTACTTTAAGATGCAACTACTGTCTTAAGTGTACCTTGTTTTTTTAAGGGATCATAGAGATATATGAACAGTCCTCTGAGAAGCACTGAACTGAACCCTGGCTGAAGCTTATTTAACCACCATTACAATTAGTGCACAACAGAAAAACAATACCAAAGCTTCATAGGCTAGCACTCTTCTAGATTGTTATGGGTTTGAACTGGCAGAGGGGAGATTGAAACTAGATGTTAGGAGGAAGTTCTTTGCAGTGAGGGTGGTGAGGCACTGGAACAGGTTGCCCAGGGAGGTTGTGGCTGCTCCTTCCCTGGAGGTGTTCAAGGCCAGGTTGGACGAGGCCTTGAGGAACCTGTGCTAGTGGGAGGTGTCCCTGCCAATGGCAGGGGGTTGGAACTAGATGATTCTTGAGGTCTCCTTCCAACCTTACCATTCTATCATTCTATGATTCACTGTTATAGAAGGGGATAGTTGTTTCATAAGATGGCAAAGATGTCCCCTAATGCCAGTTCTGGTAACTTGGTGATTTTGGCCTTGTTCTCACACACAGCCAAGCACATCACTCAGCCTGTGAAAGTATAGGGGTTGTGACTCACGTTTCTGCACTATGAAAAGCAATAGTCTTCCCATAGGTTATCACAAGTATCTGCCCTTCTGGAACATACTCCATGCTGCTCACTGACATTGCAACATTTAGGGCCTTCACTTCAGTCATGGTACTCCGGTCCCAGAGGCTTAAGAGGAAACAAAAAAGATGAGAAAAAAAGGATCTGATTACTTCAGCACATGGGACAATTTCCACCTCCGTTCCACAGCAAGATTTGGATCGAGAAAGGCACCAAAGAAAGATGGTTTGATTCCACAAGTACTTCAGATTTTCAGTTAAGACTTTACAGAACTTGCACCAGTGACCTTCACCCTCCCATTCTTTTCACAAAGCAGAAAAGGCAATTCTATTTCTCTCTCCTTTGTGCCATAAGCATAAGAGTAATGAGACAGCTAGGCACGAGACAACACTGGCCATATCAGCCGAAAAGCTGAAGCAGCAGTCAGGAACATCTCCCATCTTTCCTGGATAACACAGTTTGAGGAAGGGTCTTTGTCAACTCATCTCCCCAGCAGCCAGCTTTGTTTAGGTTGCTGCACATCAATCAATTTGGTTTAAAGTAACACTTAACCATCACTGGATATCTCAAAAACACTAAAGCCTACTCGACTCATCAGTATGACATGGAAGAAAGAATAAGTCTATCAACCATGCACTATTTCCAGATACTTTTCTCAGTCTTTTATCCCAGTGTCTGGCTAGTTCATCCCTTGTGCATTTTCCAAGGCTGGATTGCAAAAGATTAGCCAGTAAGTGATACCTCAGCCCAATGTGCATGCACAGCACCTCATCTACAAGTCTATCTCCTTTACAATTGCAAAAAGCAAAAATCTCTTCTACTGTGCAGTTCTCAAAGACCATCTCTCCTTATCAAGCAGGACACATTTATGAGGTTAATTAGAATTATTACAAAATTTACATCTCTCACAGCAGAACTGTATTAGACATGCACCTGTGACAATTCAGGACAAAATTACCTGTGTTTGTTAGGTTTTTTAGTCACTAGACAAAAATCATGACAATATTATTGTCATGATCTTCTCAAACAGATCATGACAATAAAGAAAATTGAGCTGCTTAGAAAAGTGAAAGTTACTTTTCCTTACCGGACAGTTTTATCATCAGCTGAAAGAATCTGTTTGTCATCACTGCTCCATAAAGCCTTTTTAATGCCAGAAGTATGTCCACTGACAACATCAGGTTCTTTAAAATAAAGCCAAACATTTTAATACATGTAAGATAATGAAATGATGTCATGCAGCAGTCTGGAGAACTTTTGTAACCTGTCTGAATTTCCATTTCCATTATTTCGACCATTTACAACTTCATTTGTAGATCTTATCCCAAGACCAGGATAAATGTAAACTAGGTAGGTAATTGACTAAATCTAAAAAGCTTCACTAGTTCAACATCGAGGTCCTCTAAGCTTTGTATCAATCACCAGTAGTTAATTATCTTTAAGTTCATGTTGATACTGAAGCATCTGGAGTCTTCTTTGCTTTCAGATTACTACACTTTAATTAGACCTATTTCTAACAAGTCTGCATTGAACTGAAATAGGTTATCTTTGAAGTCTATTGCAGATAAACTAATTCACTTGTAAAAACAAGCTTAAAATAAAATATGCAGGTTAACTTACTATAGCAAAAGGTTATAAATGCTATATAACAATCCTCAACTTTGTCTTCTGTTACTAGTAATATAAAGTTAAGAGGGTTTTTTTTTTCTATCTTCCAGTTAATTCCAAGAAAGGAAGAATCGGTTCTAAAAACAGACTCACCTGCTTCTGGCTTGCTCAAGTCGTAGATACGTAACAGTTTATCTTGTCCACCTGTTAACAGATAATTGCTATCCTGAAACAGAAGTTATAAAGGGTCAACTCTATTTTGAATCAAAATATTAGCCTTCATCCATGAGCCTTAAAGTAACATTTCTTTCTTCCAAGACAGCCTCAACACACTTACTGCATTTTAAATACAACTTTTAAAACTGCAAGATATCTACTAGATTACTTGCCCATTAAGACAAACAGGTAAAAATAGAAAAGTAACTAAACCAGAACCCCACTCAAGAGCTTACTTTCCTGGTGAGTAACATATAAAGTTTTTTTCCTACCTGTGTAAAATCCACACTTTTGACAATGTGTTTATGAGCCAATGTGATGAGTTCATCACCCGACACAGCATCCCACACTTTGCTGAATAGCAAGAGAAAACATTTTATTTTAGTAGGACCAGAATGAATCAACTTGCATAGATGAGTTTGTAAGCAATCTTTGACACTATCTCAACATTTTATCATAAATGGTATAAGTTCTATCCCAGTTATTCAATAAGAATTCTTTATATGCTTTTACTAAAGCTTTTTTTGTACCACTCCACCATTTTCCTTTACCCTTCTCCACAATAATGCAGGTTAATTAGCATTTTTGTTTCAAAACAAAAGCAGCTCCTCTCTGCATTGTTATTAACAGACCTTGCCATACACTAACAGGACTCAACTTGCCAAACATGAATTTATGCTGCAAAGAGCACAAAGAAACAACAAAAACCACGAAGAAGTAATTCACTACAATTTTCACAATACTTTTCTTCCAATAAAAACAGGCTGAGTGGTAGGAGCAAAACAAAAATTGCACTTTCAGCTCCGGCATAACTACAGTGCCAGAGATTAGAGTCACATAGGAATGTTACTGCAGCAAACTGGTATAGTAAATAAGTATATTACTATTATTATATTACAGTAAATGAAGAAGGAATCATAGTTGTTTGTCATGCTGGAATAAACTGTAGCTGCTTTCAAGAATCTGGAAGTTTGGGTTTTAATTTGGTCAGTCATAAGCAAGCTAGCAATCACTAAAGAAAAACAAATGAACTAGTAAATTACTACAGCTGTATGTCACCAAAGAGCACCATAGACTAAAAACCAAAGTACAAAAATCACTTACGCTGTAAAGTCTGCTGCTGCTGTAGCTGCTTTAGTAGCATCTGTGTTCAAAGTGGCCCCCCAAACAGCACCTTTATGACCCAGAAATGTGCCAATCCAGTCTCCTGTGTCGCCCTGACGCAGCATAGGCTTACCATCTTCACAAAAAAATAAACAAAAAATTAAAACAAATATTCAGGTAAAAAAGGAAGCTGTTTTAAAACATTATTTGCTTGCACCAGCACATGGAAATAACACACCCTTTATGAAGCTATTCGTTCTAAGAGTTCAGTTGAAGAGCTCAGATATCCAGCTGTCTTTGCAAGCCTCCAAAACTGCAGAGACACTAAAATACTACTCCAAATGAAAGTTTCATGTTTGCATTAAGATAGAAAAAAAAAAAAAAAGATAGAAAGGCACACTCCATTTAGGTTCTATTTTATAAAGTTTTCTTTAGGCAGCACAGGCGTTTGTTTTTTTTTTTTTTTTTTTTTAATTAGGAACTACATTTTCACACTAACGCTGACAAAAGCCAGGTGTTTCTAATCAAGCACGTTTAAAATACACACAAGTCCCTTTTCTAGGAGGCTATCAAAAAGTGGCTCGCAGAAGAAGAGGAGCTGCTGAACTGGCAGCACTGCAAGACAGAAAGGTATGTCCCTTTAAATTTATTTATACATGTGTAGGATCAACACAGCCAATATGAAGGTGAAATAGCATTCACATGAGATGAAGGCTCTCACTGTAGAGCAGATGGACGTCATCATTCTATGTCGGGCAAGGCAGCTACCTTGGTTAAACGTGAGGAAGCTTTAAAGTCTACAGCCCATGTGCATAGACGGTAGAAATGGGCAGTTTCAGGGAGAAAGCAAACTGCAAAGTTGTGATTCCCTCTCGCGTTTTGAATCCAAACTGGGCGAATGCAGGCTTTGACATTCCCCAGGACGACCTGGTAATTGACCACCATGTAACCGAACTGTTCGCTCCGTTTTTCATGTGGTAACACAACGAATTAGCATTATTCTAAAAGTAACAGCGTTTCGCTGAACAAGCAGGGCACCCCGACACAACTGCTCCGGCAAGCATCGGCCCCTTCCCGCGACCTCCTCCCGCTCTCCCGCCCGCCCCGGCAAACATGCCCTGAGGAAGGCGACACGCGGCCTACAAGCAGCAGAGTGCTGGCACGGCCCACTTCTCCCCATACACCCACGCTCCGGAGCCGAGGGCATCCTCGCCGGACAGACTAACACAAAGGGGCTGGCGACACGGGCGCCGCCGCCTGTCCCCGCTCACCCTTGCAGGCGCTGATGAGGAAGTAGCCGTAGGGGGTGACGCCGCTAAAGGCTAGGTCCACCACGGGCCTTGTGTGTCCAGAGCACGTCAGCGGGGTCTGTCTCATTGCCATGGCGGCGGCCGCGGTGGCGAGAGGGGAGAAGGAGGCGCGGGGCGGCGGCGGGACGCGCACACACGGAGCCTGGAAAGGGACACGAGTCCCCTCCGCCCGGGCAGGAAGCGGCGACTGCGGCGGCGACGAGAAAGGAAATGACGACTGCGAAACGCTTCGGAGCGGAATTACGTCACGGCGGAGCGCGCGGGCGGAAGTGCTCCTGGGCGCAGGGCGGAGGTGGCGGTGTTAGTTTGCTGGGTGCCTGCGGCAGTACCTCTGCGGGGCTCAGTGTGCTTGGCGGCTGTGACAAAACTGCGGGCTTGGGCCGCGCCGCTGCGCTCCCGCCTGTGGGCTGCTCTGGGCTCGACCAGCCGCAATAATCTCCGCCACCGCAGTGTTTACCAGTCATAGAATCATAGAATAGTAAGGTTGGAAGGGACCACAAGGATCATCCAGTTCCAACCCCCTGCCATAGGCAGGGACACCTCCCACTAGTACAGGTCACTCAAGGCCTCGTCCAACCGGCATTGAACCCCTCCAGGGAGGGAGCAGCCACAACCTCCCTGGGCAACCTGTGCCAGTGTCTCACCACCCTCACTGCAAACAACTTCCTTCTAACATCCAGTTTCAATCTCCCCTCTGCCAGTTCAAACCCATTGCCCCTTGTCCTGGCATTGTAAGACCTTGTCAATAGTCCCTCCCCAGCCTTCCTGTAGCCCCCTTCAGATACTGGAAGGCTACTCTAAGGTCTCCTGGAAGCCTTCTCCAGGCCGCAGAGCCCCAACTGTCTCAGTCTGTCCTCACAGCAGACCTGCTGCAGCCCTCTGAGCATCTTCGTGGCTTCCTTTGGATTCACTCCAACAGTTCCATTTCCTTCCTGTGCTGAGGGCTCCAGAACTGCACACAGGACTGCAGCTGGGGTCTGAGGAGAGCAGAGCAAAGGGGCAGAATCCCCTCCCTTGCCCTGCTGCCCACACTGCTCTTGCTGCAGCCCAGCACACAGTTGCTGTCTGGGCTGCACTCACACTGCAGCCTCATCTTGAGCTTTTCATCACCCCAGACCCCCAGGGCCTGTTCCTCAGGGCTGCTCTCAGCCATTCCCCACCCAGCCTGGAGTTGTGCTTGGGATTGTGCCTACCCAGGTGCAGGACCTTACACTTGGCCTTGTTGAATGTCATGAGGTTGGCCTGGGCACAGCTCTGCAGCCTGTCCAGGTCCCTCTGGATGGATCCCTGCCCTCTAGCAAGTCGCCTGTGCCACACAGCTTGGTGCCATCTGCACACTTGCTGAGGGTCCTCTGATTCCTCTGTCCATGGCACTGACAAAGATGTTAACCAGCACTGCTGCCAGCACTGACTCCTGAGGGATGCCACTTGGTATTGGTCTCCAGGTGGACATTGTGCCCTTTGATCATCACTCTCTGCATGCTACCATCCAACCAATTTCTTATCCAGCGAGTGCTCCACCCATCAAGTCCATGTTTTTCCAGCTTGGTGACCAGGATGTCCTGTGGGACAGAGTCAAATACCTTGCTCAGGTCCAGGTAGATGACATCAGTTGCCTTTCCCTTGTCCGCTGTCTCTGTGACTTCATCATAAAAAGCCACTAAATTTGTCAGGCAAGATCTACCCTTGGTGCAACCATTACTGGTTACCACCAATCACCTCTGCTTTGTTTTCCATTTGCCTTAGCAGAGCTTTCAGGAGGATCTGCTCCATGATCTTGCCGGGCACAGAGGTGAGACTGACTGCTCTGTAGCTCCCAGGGTCATCCTTTTTTCCATTCTTGAAGATGGGAGTTATGTTTGCCCTTCTCCAGTCAGCAGGAACTTCACCAGTCTGCCATCACCTTTCAAATATGATGCACAGTGGTTTAGCAACTTCATCTGCCAGTGCCCTCAGGACTTGTGAGTGGATCTCATCAGGCCCCATGGACTTGTGCATGTTCAGATTTCTTAGGAGCTCACGAACATGATCTTCTACTATAGCCTGAAAGAGAGCTTTATTGTTTTCAGGTTAGGATCTGGGGCTTTTTCTCTAGGAACTCCTCTACATTAATCAGTTCCCAGTCTTGTACTTAATTTCCAAAGAGTTGAGGGTTTCACATAAATCGATGCCAGCATATCCCTGCCTACCTCTCTGTTCTTGGCTCCCTTCCATTTTGTTCTGTGTTCCCATGGGGTGCTGTGGGTCCTCTGCTTTCCCCAGGCTTCAAACCCAGCAGCAGGTAAATGCTACCCAAAACTAGGCAAGAAGTGTTGGGGGCTTTCCTTTTGTTTTGTTTTGTTTCCTTTTGGCTTGGTGGGGTTTTTTTGTTTGGTTGGTTGGTTTGGTTTT
>WBNM01017244.1:7953-29124 GCA_013399055.1 Ramphastos sulfuratus | reverse complement strand
AGGGCAAGGGAGGGGATTCTTGAGCACACCTTGTTTTCGGAGAGGAGAAGTGGAAGCAAGGAATGCAGGGAAGAGAAGGGGGAAAGATGCAGTCAAGCACTATCTTATAAGCTGTGATACTGGAAAGGGAATAGAATAACCTATTACAATATCCTGGGACAAGCCTCTATCCCTATGGTTGTGTTTAAGGGGGACCTGGGATCCCTCAGACTACTACATCTCTACATATTCTGCATCCCAAACATCTGAAGCTTACCTTGTATTTGAACCCAGCATTACTGCCATAAAGCACACACTGGTAGGGTGCAATAGCCTAAAGCTGCCACCTCCCTTGACAATGAAGTCCATCATCAAAAGTCAGCTGCTCCAGCTGCTCCATGCTGTTGTCTCTACAGCCACATAAACATCTTACATCCCTCATAGACCTCTTAAAAAAGTATTTACATCGGTGTGCTGGTTTGAGGCTAATAGGAATATTTTTGTGAAAAGAATTATATTATAGGCTGTGAAAGAAGACAATGGTGATGTCTGCTTCACTCATAGGCTTGCTGAGATGTGTAAGAACAAGGACACAAACATGGATAACACATAGAGTCTATCTCTCTCTCGGAGCCAGTGAGTCTTCTCCTCTCTGCTGAATAACCTAACTAACCTGAATAACCTAACTTCTAACCCCTCTTGCTGATCCTCCAAGCTCACCTTGCACGTCAGCCAAATCGTGGTGTAAGGTATAGGGGTGGGGAGAAGGTGGAAGGGTGGTTGGAAGCCCCTCCTGGGGACTCTGATTTCTGGGAGGGGTAGTGTGTTTCTGTATTACCTTTACCTTGTGTATTTCTGTAAATATTCCTGTATATAGTGTATATATCTGCTTGTATATTGTGCTAAGCTCTAAATATAGCTTCATTCCTTAACTTTCAGCCAGCTGAGTCTAGTCTGGGTGATTTTACAAAGTGTGTGGGAGGGGAGCTCCCAAACCATCACAATCAGATAAGCACCTGGTGTGACACAGGTGTAAAGTGCTTACAATTTATTTGAAAACGTGAAAATGTTATATTTTATGTGAAATTGTATTAAATATCTTTCTAATTAATAGACATTCTATAAATGAAAGACATTCTGTGTCAAAATACGTGACTAGCTTATTTTTATTTCATTTCCTAGGCTCACATTCTTGTGTCTGAAAATTCTTGTTATGTCCATAAACATTACCCCACTAAACCTCGATCTTGGTGTTACTGTCCTTAATCCATCCTAGTCTTCTCACATTCTTATTTTACTATTGCATGTTTTAAGGAAAAAGTTACCTAAGAGTATGTTATTTTATGAGTCACTATAAATACTAAACCCAGACAGAACATCTTTTCCTTCATGATGAAACTAAATAGAGCAGGAATTGGTGTCTGGAATTATGATAAAACATTTATATGCACATTGTCTTTTCTTATTTGTATTATATGTATTCAAAATTTAGTCAAGCCAAGAATTCCTTTTTTTTTTTTTTTTCAGTTATGTCACAGATTTAGTACTTTATTAAGTAAAATTATTTTTCACTTCTGTGGAAGATTTCACTGTAGCTCATATCATAGAAAGAAATACTCTAATTAGAATTGAAAGGAAGAATTTATCCTTAGTGCACAGCTTTTTCAGGAAAAAGAGTAACAAAAAGAAAGAAAGGAAAACCAAACCAAACAAACAAACAAAATCCAGAGTAAAATCACAAAGAAAACTGGAATATTCTCCCTAAATTTCTTTTGCAACATATGTCATTGCCTAAGTTATACATAACAGAAAATTAATCTGCTTGCAATATAAAACTAGAAGAATATTTTCAAACACCACCAGACTTTCTTCACACTTTTACAACATGAGGAATTCCAGAAACTATTCTCAAAACATTCTTGACAAAATCAGTATCATCATTACAGATAGACTGAAAATATTCGTTGGAAGTAGTTATCTTTCTCACAGCTCCTGCTGTCTTCTAATTTTTGGTAAACATTCATGAAATTCAATCTGTTATATTAGCACTCAATTTGAACTCTCAACAGTCTGAATCTGTGGTGTGTGGCAAAGTGCCACACAAAGCCTGCTGTATTATACCACTGAAGATACTGTTGCTAGTACTCAAATTCCAGACATTTGGGATTAGTTCAGGTCCTAGCTCAGAAGCTACTCACATTGGCAAAAATGAGAGCATCTGTTACGAGACAGCAGTTCAGGAGACCGAGCCTTTCCACATCCAGATGAGACAGCCTTTTGTGAGCAGAATTTCCAAGACAAACTCATGATAAGTTTAAACTGTCTCATTGCAGTTCCCTGCTGCCTTTCTGGATCTGTCCCAAAGCCCATTTAAATTCATCTGGAGTCTGTCCACTGACTTCAGGATCAACTCCCTTGTAGTCTACATAGCAATGAGATTTTGCTCAAGTTTGCTGCAGGTGAAAATGTTGCTTTTCCACCACTTTTAAAGTCATATATTATTATGGAGCAATAAAACATGCTGTGATGGTTTGGGATTTACCCCACACCCCCCCACACACACCCAGACTACACTCAGAGGGATAGAAGTTAAGGAATGAAGCTCTATTTACAGCTTAGCACAATATACAAGCAGATATATACACAATATACAGGAATAGTTACAGAAATATACAAGTTAAAGGTAATACAGAAACATACTACCCCTCTCAGAAATCAGAGCCCCCAGGAGGGGCTCCCAACCACCTTCTTTCCACCCCTCTACCTTACCTCAGGGTTTGCCTTATGTACAAAGTGAGTTTGGAGGATTAGTAAGGGGGGGTTAGAAGCAGATTATTATTTAGGTTAGCAGAAAGGCTAGAAGAGACACCAGCTCCCCAGAGAGAGTGAGACTCTCTATCTTATCTATATTTGTGTCCTCGTTTTCATAGGTCTCAGCAAGCCTACGAGTGAAGTAGACATCACCATTTTTTTTTCTTTTCACAGCCTATAATCTAATTTTTTCAAATTAAAATATTCCAATTAGCCTCAAACCAGCACATGTCCTTATGACAGGGAATACTGAGTTTGATGCCTTGTTCTGCTAAGCTCATTGGAGATGGAGGGGCAAACAGTACCAAAGAAACCTTAGCAGGGAAAAGTTTACAAACTATTCAGTACCTTACTGTTACGAATGATGCAAAATTAATAATTTATATTAATTTTGATATCCAGGCAAAGATTGTTAATAACTATGAAAATTGTTTATTAACATTAAATCTCACCAGAAAACTTATTTGCAAGGTTCAAAATGCACGGTTTGGAAATTTGTACACACAAGGAACAGCCAAAACTGGAACACTTTAAGAGGTAACTGGCAAACACAAACATTATACTGTAAGAGAAGGTTCTTGGCAGTCAGTATACCACTTGTGGTTAATTATCCTGCTTATCCACTAGATGAAGCTCCTTTCTGCTTATGGCACAAGGCAATTAGTGAATTACAAGAAGCTTTAAGTATTTACTCACAAAACATCATCGGACAGTACTTAAAGGACATGGAGGGGTTGCTGTCAGTGGTCTCAAAGCTGTTAGAGGCTTTGGAGTTTTCCCAGACTCTTTTCTCAGGAAGCTGGGAGTCTGGCACAGTGTCTCTCCTGGTTCCTTTTGACTCCCAATTCAGCAGAAGCCTTGCAGAGGGGTAGGCAGGATGCAATGCAATGTGCAGTCTTGGCACAATGTCACACTGGCTATGCAGGCCAATCGTGTGCAAGCCATTTAGAGCCTCTTCCTGGCTGTGGAGTTCCACACAGTTCAGGATGCAATGAGGCAGCAGCAGCAGACATGAATACAACAGCAGAGAGCATGTTGCATCACCTGCTCATCCCTTTTTATCAACACAGCTCAAGACTAATGGGCCTTTGGGCATAGATTAGGCAATCAGAATGTCGCTTTGCAAAGCTTGACCATACTAGGTGAAGCCAGGGCTTGTGTTTTCCTTTCCTGTGGTTGCTTCCCCCAGCACAGGATGGGGAGCAGGGAAACATGTCTGGGCAAGCCAGAGTCCTTAAATTCAGTGGCTCCAGGTTCTTTGTCCTCTTTCTGGTGTTTGCTTCTCCCCACAGCAGAAGAGGGGGAGAGCAGAAAAACATGTTTGGGCAAGCCAGGACATGTATAAGCCTATTTTGGCCTTCTTAGACATACAATGACACTTACCAAATAAACCTTAGCAGGCAAAAGTTTGCAAACTAATCTGTAACTTAAGTTCTATTGATTTCCCTGGGAATTAAATATATCTAGTAAGCTCTCTCATTCAGTCCTGCAGATCTAAATCATCTTTAAAAGTTTGCTCAGACAAACCTTGTCTTGATCTTTAACTTCTCTTAATTTCAGTGGGTACCGAGCCTTCAACAGCAGACAGNCTCCCAAACCCACATCAGACAGGATCAGTTTTTCTGCGTCACCTGCGCGCAATGAATGCATAAAGAAGATAAACCATTTATCGATTACATAGTTCCCCTGTTTCTCAAGTGACAAACATATATATCCACATTTAAAAGTAGTATTATGCCACTGTTCTGAATGTTGCATTTGTATTTGAGTGGATTCAGAGAGGAGTCTTTGAGAAATAGTCATCCGTGTTTGGAAGAATGAAAGCTAGGCTTAATGCTTACATTCAGCACATTGAAGCAATAGCTGCACTGTGCAGAAGGGGAAAATTAATTGCAATATCTGCTTCTAATCCTTTTGTGAGCTATTTGATAGTTGTTGCTTCTTAGTCTTCCAGAATTTTCACTCACTAGCTTGATTTCACAGATGTTTTCAACAAGAGGTGGGTTGTAGTTTTGCTTAGAAGAGCATTTTCAGATACTGTGGGAAGGATTACAGATCTGTGGCTGTTGGAACCAATGGGAATATGTCACTGTATAACCCATCATGGTGAATTGAGCAGGCTTTTACTTCCTTTTGGAGACCCATCAAAGGAAATTGCTGACTTCACAGCAATGAGGACTTTACAAAGTACATGATTGCTATCTGCTTCCAGACCCTGGAAGTATTTCATGTTATGGCTGCACAAGAAGCATTATCATACAGCATTTTCTTTGAGACATACTTCCAGTACAATATGATTCCCATGTCCCACTTCAGTTTTAAACTGTAATGTATCTGGAGAAAATATCTCACATATATGACAACAGTGAGATATGAATCCAGACTGAGAAACTCTCATGAGAGGTCCTCTAAAGTGCTTCTTTCTCACCTCAGAGGTTTTTGATGTCCCAAGCTCTTTTCCCATTTCCCTTTTCCTTCTCTCCTCTAATTTACCTTTCTATCACTGCATCCATTCAGCTAAGAGGCAACAGCAGAAATGGACACTTAAAAAAGTTTATCTCATTTCTTAATGTCAAACATTTTCTCAACCCATATTCTGCACATTTTTACTCCCTGTGAAAGATGAATCTAATTCCAAGTAATTGATTAATTTGGAATGAAAATATTAAAAAAAATGTGTGGATAGCCTATTCCAGGTGTATCTTCTGCAGATAAACTCATCTTGGTGTTCTGTTCTGGTGTCAGATGATGAAAATGGCAATATATCATAGAATCATAGAACTGTTTAGGTTGGAAAAGACCTCTAAGATCATCAAGTCCAACTGTCAACTTAAAACCACTATAGCCCAGAGTGCCATGCCTACATGTTTTTTTTAACATCTCAGTGAATGCTCCACCACCTCACTCAGAAGGTTGTTTCAATACCTGGTCACTCTTTCAGTAAAGAAATCTTTCCTAATATCTGATCCAAACCTCCCTCAGTGCAACTTGAGGCCATTTCCTATTGCTCTTCTGCTTGATACTAGGGAGAAGAGACCAATGCCCACTGTACTACAAACTTTCAAGAAGTTCAATGAGGTCTCTCCACAGACTCCTCTTCTCCAGACTAAATAATCCCAGTTCCCTCAGTCCCTCCTCATATGACTTGTTCTCCAGACTTCACTAGCTTCATTGCCTTTCAAGGGCCAACTCAATGTCCTTCTTGTAGTGAGGAGCCAAAACTGAACACAGTATGCAAGGTGTGGTCTAGTGCCAAGTACAGGGTCACAGGACCAGCCACAGGAGTACCTGATACAGGTCAGGATGCTGTTGGCCTTCTTGGCCCCCTGAGCAGACTGCTGGGTTTATGTTCCCAGTTGTCAACCAGCACTCTCAGGTCATTTTATGCCAAGCAGCTTTTCAGCCAGTTAGAGCAGCTTAGTGTGTCACCATGCTCCTGATTATTTTATTGTATTTGATAAGGCTCCAGATGAAGTTGCAAAGACAAAAACACTTTAAGCAACTCAGAAATAGGAAAAAAATGGAATTTCACCCCAAAGAGTACAGGCCATGTTCTTGCTGCTCTAAGGAAAGTGGTGTAGTTCCTAATGAAGATCATTTGTGTATTCCCATGTATTTCTGCTACTCCTTTAATGGTTATAGCACCTAATAAAACTTCCCAGGCCCTATAAAGCTGATGGAATAGCTTGGGGGGCGGGTGGTGGTGGTGGTGGTGGTGGTGGTGTTTTCACTAATGATTTGCTGCCAGCAGCCAGCTGACTACATCACCCATTCCTACAGCTATATGTATGAAACAGGGTTTCATGATGTGCTTTTGTAATACTTTCTTCTCCATTAGAAAGATGGTATAATAAAAAGTCACGAAGTGAAGCAGTTTCTTGCTTTTTTTTTGATTTTGACAAAAAAAAAATAGTTTTCTGAAACACCATATATGCTACCCTGAATATTATTTTATTTCCCTGAAAATTATTTCATTTTACTGAGACACCTTTTTATTTTTTTAAATTATTTTTTACATTTCAGCAATAGTGACTTTAGAAAGTTAAGGGCTGGCTTCTGAGACTTCTACCTCCCCTTAGCGGATGGATCTCTCATTACTTTGAGAAGCAAAACAAACAGAAGGGCTTCAGTTTTCCCATGTGAGTATTGCCTAATTGCAAAGAGGTTTCTTTTCCTGTTTAGCCTTTCTGGAAAGGAACTTCTGTTATCGGCCATCCTGCATGAACAAAGATACCAGCAAATTCTGAGGAAGTTCTGGTTAAACTCATCCTGCCTCAATGGGATAAGAAAATTACAATGATACCTCTTAGCCAACATACACAAATTCAGAAGGCAGTATACTCTTTCCTTTTGGAAAGTATGAAAACAAACACTGACTATGGGCAGACAGATGTAAAGAAGTTTAAAACATTGAGATTAGTTTAAAAATTCTTACACAATCTGTAACCATGAGTATAAATTTTGTAGTCCTGTATTATAATTAGAGATTTTGAATTATTGGAGTTTAGAATTGGTCTTCCCATAGACTGCTTTGTTAAATTACAATGAGAACTGAGTTTCTCTCCTGTTAGAGAATTATGATTTACAAATTCAGATGCAAAATTAAACACAGGCCTTCAGATCCTTGGCTTTTGTTTGACTACCTCTAAAAAAGTAATCATAGAATCATAGAATCAGTCAGGGTTGGAAGGGACCACAAAGATCATCTAGTTCCAACCCCCATGCCATGGGCAGGGACACCTCACACTAGATCAGGCTGTCTAGAGCCTCATCCAGCCTGGCCTTAAACACTTCCAGGGATGGGGTTTCCACCACCTCCCTGGGCAACCTGTTCTAGGGTCTCATGGTGAAGAACTTCCTCCTAACATCCAGTCTGAATCTCCCCATTTCTAGCTTTGTTTCATTCTCCCTAGTCCTATCACTACCTGATATCCTAAAAAGTCCCTCCCCAACTTTCTTGTAGGCCCCCTTAAGATACTGAAAGGCCACAATAAGATCACCTCGAAGCCTTTTCATCTCCAGACTGAACAGCCCCAACTCCCTCAGTCTTTCCTCATAGGAGAGGTGCTCCAGCTCTCTGATCATCCTCATGACCCTTCTCTGGACACAGTCCAGCACATCCACATCCCTCCCATCACATCCATATCCCTTTTGTAATAGGGGCTCCAGAACTGGATGCAGTACTCCAGGTGGGGTCTCGCCAGTGTGGAGTAGAGGGGAAGGATCACTTCCCTCCACCTGCTGGCCATTTTTCTCATGATGCAGACCAGGATCTGGTTGGTTTTCTGTGTTGCAAGAGCACACTGATGGCTCACATTTTGCTTCTTGTCCACCAGCACCCCCACGTCCCTCTCCTCAGGGCTGCTCTCAAGCCTGTCACTGCCCAGCCTCTATTGGTGCTTGGGATTGCCTCGACATGTCTTGATGAAATAAGGGGACTTCACTTCCAACAGTTTGCTGAAACATCCTGGCTGCCCACACTGCTTTTGGGGCACTGAGTCACACATCACAGTGTGTGCAACAGCAACAAGAATACTCAGATCCATGACTGTAAGGGTCTGTGCATCATCTCAGAGGGGTACTACTCCCCTTCATCCCAGAATCTGACCTCAACAGATCAGAGATCACAAAATGGATTTTCAGCTTTGTATACATTATTTCTGTACAGCCCCAAACAGTTAGAGAGGAACACTCAAACAGGTAGTTTGATATGTGTAGTAAGCACTCAGTCCCTGTTTGCCCACACTACTATTTTCTCTCTGTACTTTTGATTCAGTATTTAAATGTGTGGTGTTTTCAGGAGATCTCTAAAATTGTGACAACACCTTTGTTTTTTTAGTACCTTTGATGTTGTTATTGAATTGTAGTTGTAGTTATTGAATTATCCATGTAGCATTTGAATTTCAATCTTTGCTGAGCTAGAAGCCCTCATATTTGATGCATAAGCAATGGTCTCCTTGTTTACTTTTCTCCTTCCCATATCTTGTATCAGTGCAGACTGGTGCAGGGCAGAGTGCTGTGATTCATGTCTTGCTGATATTCACATGCCCTATAACTGAGCTAGTTCGAGATAGGAAACACTGCAGACAACAATATATCTCTCTTTGCCTCTCATCACACTAAATCACACAACAAAAACACTGCAAAAAAGACAAACAATGGAGAACACCATCTCTCATAGATTCTCAATAACACTTCTGCTTACCCACAGATGGATGCTAGCAGCATGCAGGAGCTGCTTTGCACTCATACCAGCTCACTGCCACTGGCAGTTATAACTAAAGAGCCACTCCACAGATTTTTTTTGAGACTTTTTTATAGATTATAATGCTTATAATATATAATTATATCAATAATCATTATAATAATTATTATAATAATATATAATTATAATAATATTTGCCTTAGGAAATATCTGCAATGCTCAGATCTCCTTCTCCCAATTCCATTAGTTCATTCTCCTCACTTTCTGCTCTGCTAACAATCACATTAGTACCTGAGGCAGAAAGGGCCACAAGTTTTACTTTGGTAAATGAACTGCACTGAAGGTTAAAATGCCTTTATTAACTTTTGCTTAGGTGAATAAGCCTTAGATTAGTAAAATAAAGCTTATTCTCAATAGCAGGAACAATATTCATGATGGAAGAAGGACACATTCCAATGGAACTGGATAAAATACAGGCTGTTAAAGCAGTATCTATAGAACTTCTACACCTGCTTGCAAAAGAGGCAGTTGAGAGGGCAAGTGATCTTTCAGATCTTTAGATGCTGTCTGGTTTCATATAACCATTAAGTTCCTAAGATGGAGACAGTGCAAAGGAGATCCAGAACCTAGAGAATAAATCTTATGAGGTACGACTGAGGGACCTGGGGCTGTTTAGTTTGAAGAAGGAGAGACTGAGGGGAGATCTCATCACTGTCTACAGCTATATGAAAGGATGTAGTGGAGAGGCTGCTGCTGGTCCCTTCTCACAGGTGATTAGTGATAGACCAAAAGAGAATGGCCTCAAGCTCTGACTGGGTAGGTTTAGACTGGACATTAGGAAACAGAGGTGCTATGCTTATAAGACAGGCAAATGATAGGACTTTTTTTTCCAGCTTATTGCTGTTGCTAAAGTAGTGCAGAGGGTCAGAAATATCCCCCTTGACTGTACAATGCTAAAAGGAGTTCAATATATATTGCAGTGAAAACAAACTATGTGAATCTGGAAGGCAGAAGGTCTTGGGTCTGTTGGATAGGATTCTATACTGCATTTTTCTCTTGTCTTACTGTCTATGAGAAGCTGGAAAACATGCAGATATTTGACTGAAGGATTCAGGCCTCAACATTTATTAACCAAAATGGTCCAACTGGGTAGGAGAAATCAAGTTAGTTATCTAACTAAATGCATGTTTCATCCACATGACTGTGATGTGAATCAGGTGACCTGCAAGCATCATTTTTATCTGTCAGGTGGCTGAGTCTGAAGTACAAGGAAGCCTGGCAGAAATACACCTACAATGGCCAGTGTATTTAGTCTCTTGAAGGACTGTATCTTTTTTAAAGTGTTGCCATGCATTCAGTAGAAGTTTCTAATATGCCCAAGTGGTGTTTTAGTATCTCTGATCCCAGTTATAAGCTAATGAGCTTATACTGAGCTCCTATTTGTACTGGTGGGTTGGATAGCAGGCAACCTTTTTTCACTTGCTATTCCTTCTGGACCAAACTATCAAATTTAAAAATTTCCAAGCACTTCATCTGAAGGCAGCAGGAGTTTTATGGAAACAACGACAAAGCAGGAACATTACAGTACTTTTGTGTAACTGGAATGGAAGCAGCCAGTGCTGGACATAGCTCAGTATTTTTTCTCAGTGCAGTGTGCAAGAGCTCAGCACATACTGACACTCAGGCATCACGCTTTGCCTGTCATTGTTTATATAATAAAACAAGAACTTCTGAAGTGTCGTTGACTCCATGGGAGCTTTTCCCTGGCTTCAAGTCAGGCAGCTTGAGATCACAACTTTTGCTGCTGATGCAAAGTAGCCCTGATCTGCTCTCTTTCTCACTTAAACCTCATGATATCTGAGTCACCATATCCACTAGGTTTCCACTGAAAAATCATTTTTCCTAATCCATTTCTTAGAAACCAAATTAATTTAATAATTCATAGACAATGACTTACTAAAACAATCAGTATAACGATTCCAATAAAACTTTATGAACTTCTAATATGGAAAAGAAAGAAAATATTCATTTGATGTAGGCTTTCTCATGCTAGTATGATTTCCAACCATCCTTTCCTAATCAATCATTTCATCTGTGCCACAAAATAAGGCCTCTTTTCTGCTCTGCTTCTTACTTTCTGTTCACTCACAAACCTACAGTCTTGTTTCTTCCTTACTATGCTTTCCCCCCCTGTTTTCTAACCCTATTACTACGCAATCAGAAAGGATATATTTTGTCAAGACGTTGGTTTAGTTGTCTTAATATATATTCTGACAAATACATTAAGACAGCATAATGTGGTACTGCAAAGAAGGAAACAAAATCAGTCTGTCATTTAATTTCATTCACTTTCCTTGTTCTAAGCAATAGTTGCTGTGGCAGCAAAAACACTCACATCATCCCAGATCTAGAGTGGTGTAGGAACAGAAAATACTGATGACAAGAAGAGGCTGGACAGTGTCCTTCAGTGGACATGTTGTCTCTCAGGATCTTGAAGTAGTCAGCATCTACAATTGCAGTCCAAGATGAACAGATGTCTAAACTTCAGAGGTGTCTTGCATTTTTTGAAGATAGCTAAGGTGGTAATCATTTTATTTATGTGAGCGTGCACAGAACATATTTGGCAGCAGTTTGCAGTAATTTTTAGTATTTAAAAAATGCAGAGAAACCAGCTATGAAAAGAAATCATACAAACACACACACACATGTACACATATACAGGTGTTTGTACAGCCAATCTTGCAGAAAGGACCACGGCAATAATATAGAATCATGGAATCATAGAATCATAGAATGAATGTTAAGGTTGGAAGGGACCTCAAGGATCATCTAATTCCAACCCCCTGACATAGGCAGGGACACCTCCCACTAGCACAGCTCACTCAAGGCCTCATCTAACCTGACCTTGAACACCTCCAGACAGGGGGAAGCCACAACCTCCCTGGGCAACCTGTTCCAGTGCCTCACCACCCTCACTGGAAAGAACTTCCTCCTAACATCCAGTCTAAATCTCCTTTCTGCCACTTTAAACCCATTACCCCTTGTCCTGTCATTACAAAACCTTGTAAATAGTCCCTCCCCAGCCTTCCTGTAGGCCCCCTTCACATACTGGAAGGTTACTCTAAGGTCTCCTCAAACCTTCTCTTCTCCAGGCTGCAGAGTCCCAATTCTTGTAGCCTGTC
This sequence comes from Ramphastos sulfuratus, assembly GCA_013399055.1. NCBI lineage: Eukaryota > Metazoa > Chordata > Aves > Piciformes > Ramphastidae > Ramphastos > Ramphastos sulfuratus. The sequence goes on along the minus strand of WBNM01017244.1, from coordinate 16,947 downwards.
CTCATAGGAGAGCTGCTGCAGCCCTCTGATCATCTTGTGGCCCTCCTCTGGACTCGCTCCAACAGTTCCATGTCCTTCCTGTGCTGGGGGCTCCAGAACTGTACACAGTAACTGTACACATTTCTCTCCCAAACCTGTCAGCACGGATCTTTACTGTTGGCTCTTTATCTGTTATAAGGCCTGGAAGATACATTTAGGACATGTTTTTATGTGGTTTAGATAATCAGTAGGAATGACATATACATGGCTTGGAGTGGTCATATAGGACCACAGAAGTTTGATTATGAGAACTAAGCAAAATAATGATTTAATGAAACTCTTTTGATCAAGCCAAAAACATCATTGCAAAGACTCTTGCAACTGAGACCCCTTTTGACATCAGACAACAATCAACCATTTTGTTTGAGAGATCTAATTACCTGTTCAAGCACTACATTTTCCTAGGATGTCTTCTGTAAGTGAACTGGCGTCCTACTAATCTGCAGATGTCTGCAAGTCTCTGGGAAGTTGTCTGGTTTTCTTGTGGTAATTCTGTGCTTAATAAGGTAAATTGCCTGCTTTAGCTAAAAAAACCCCAACTTACAAAGTGCTCAGTTTCAGCATAACCACCCATCACAGACCATTGGTATTCTTAATCACATAATACCATTGCTTTAGATGGCCAGAGGCCAAATGCTGTGTTGAAAACCGATTTGCCCAAATTTTTGAATTCAGTTCCACTTGCCAATATCCACTATCAGTTTCCATTAAATACTCATGAATCTGTCATATCATTTTTTGTAGCAACGACTAAGAATATGTTAAAGTGACTTCATATGGTTTCCTAGATTCTACACATAGTCCATTGTGGTCCTCTCTTTGCTTAAGCAAAATTACATAGGTCAAAGATCAGACTTTGTAGTCTCTAGGATGTCATCCTGATNCCCAGAGAGGTTGTGGCTGCTCCCTCCCTGGAGGTGTTCAAGGCCAGGTTGGACGAGGTCTTGAGTAAGCTGTGCTAGTGGGAGGTGTCCCTGCCTATGGCAGGGTGGTTGGAACTAGATGATTCTTGTGGTTCCTTCCAACCTTACCACTCTGTGAGTCTACGATTCTATGATTTAATGTCCCCCTGTGGGGAATGTACAACCATGGGATTAATAATCTCAACAAATAGTCTTTTTCCCAGAAATGTGACATTTCAGCAGAAAAATGAAATAAATCCACAATAGTCAGGAAACAGAATTTGCACAAAGATCAGAAATGGTCATATATCCTGTTGTATAATTTCAGAGCATGAAGACACCTCTAGAAATTGGTGTTCATTACAAGGCACTGTAACACATCCTCTAGTATTAGCTTTGTAGAATACTGAAAATGCAAAATCTGGAAAATCTCAAACACCCTGTTCTGTTCTTTGGCCTGCTTACACAAATCCGTTCTCCATATTCTGCACGATCTTACTTCAGTGATCAATATATGTTTTTTATAACCACAGAGATTTATAGTACTGTAGAACATTTTCATAGGAAAGTTCTTTTTTAAGTGTACTGAGAATTATGTGAGCTGGACAAGCCAATAAGTAATGTACCTGAGTTTTCTTTAGGTTTTGGAAAGTTGGCAGGATTCAGCAGCCCACTTCAGTTTCTGTTACAGAAAATGTCTCTATGGTATATTTTTGCCAAAATATAAGAGTATCTGTTGAAGTGAATGTTTTCTAAAAACTGTTATAATGTAAGATGAAAGGCCTCAGAATGTATCCAAAGAAAGAATTTACATTTCATCTTTCTGTTATTCCTACGCACGCTATGGAGTCAAGAATACCCCACAAGAATGAGTGTCCAGAAAGGAAAAAACAATTCAAAGGACATTTTGTATAGGAACTGGCTTTAAGAGATGAAGACTCTGGTTTGCTTCTGGAAGAAGTGAGAAGCTACAAACCTCCAGAACTATGGCATAAAAAAGTGATGTCTATAGTAACCTTTACAGGACCTTGGCTTAAACAAAGCATTTCTATTACTTTATGAACTCACCAGAAGATAGGTCTAATCCAATTTTGATGTAATTCAATTAGAGTCCATGAAATGATTTCTTTGTACCTTTATACTTCTACTCCTTTATCACTTTGTCCACATTTTCCTTTGTCACTCCCCTCTATTCACTATCTCTTGCTTTCTACAAGTTTCTCAATCTGTTGCTTAAATTCCTTAAGACTGCTCTTCAGGAAATGAAGTATAGAATAGTCTCCATTAATTTTGGTTTTTTTTTTTCCTTGAAGTAAACAAATTTAAAAGAATAATCTAAAATCTGAAGACTGGAAATATCTGTCTGGGAATTACACCGCTCTTATCATCGTTTGCCAAATCAATGCATCTGATGCTGTCTGCAAGGATGAAAGGGGATGAGATGTGAGAATGTTCTAGGTTCTGAAATTTTGCTGCTTCGCTTTTCTCTTAAGGCAGAAACTGTTAATGGAAGGGAGGTAAACTGTACCAATAAATAGACATTTCACCAAATTATGTAAGCCAAATTCACAGTTTGTTTTATGTCATTCTCATTATCAAAAGCGGTGCGGAGTAACAAGACCTCAATTCTGAATTTTGCTGTTCATTCACTATTCAAAATAATGAAGCCTGTTAATTTTAAACATTTTTATTTACTGTAGGGGGAATAAACAACTGACCTGAATTCCTTCAATGTGGTGAGCACCTGTTGAGTGTTTTCAATTCCATCTTGAGGATGGCAAAGTGATGCTGTTCAAATTTTTAAGCTGTGGAAACTTCAAAGGAAACAAGTTTACTGGTGTTGGTCCTTTCCTAACAGAGTACCTTCTGCCATGTCCTTAAATGTTTACCATCACTTTTGATAAGACACAGGCAAAGCACCAAGGAACTGTGCATGTAAAAAGAACAAATAGCACACGTTATTGGCTTCTCCACAGTCCACATCTGTCAACCAATTTTTGTACAAGTATTAAAGCCCAAGGAAGGATAAGGAATAAATAAATGAAGTAAGCAGGCTGTGAGGGCAGAAGTAAATGAAACTCTTGTTGCCTGTTTATATAAACTCAGTATTCTGCAATTGACTTTTTACTTGGAGTATAAACAGTACATTTATTAATAAAAATTATCATACTCATTATGACATTATTTCGTTTACATAACTGACAGAGCTCAAGGGTGTGGTATAAATTAATATGATAAATACAATTTATAGGAAGAAATCAAAAGTATTTTCCTGTCTGTTACTTCTGTTACTTTTCTATATGGCCTGTAATATTTTGTTCCAAGAAAATTATTTAATAACTCTTATTTTTTTTTTAATGCCAATTATGTGTGTAAAACATTTCTTCCTCACATGCTTTTTAATTTCAATTTTTGAGACACCAAGTTTTCTGCTGTCTAGGTGGAGACTATTTGGCACATCCAGCTGAAAGTAAATCAAGTGAAAATAAATAGTTCAGTAGATGAGCAACTCTGACTTGACCAAACATGAATGCAGGAAAACATCTTCTATATCTTGGCATGTGAGGCTTATAAACAAACTTCAAAAGAACAATTGAATGTTATGATGGAGGTAACTTCATCTCTCAATCACACTTAAAGTATTTGTAGAAATTGGCTGTTTTTAATGAGCAGCATTGGAGATAGAATACAAAATACATTGTCAAATGTAGGTTTTGCTTATCGACTCAGGTCTGGGTCACCAAAGCATCTCTGGTTATGTAACCTGAGAGGCCATCTTGGTTCCTTCAGTTTCTTTTGTCAGTCATTTATATGTGGCTCTGGACAGACTTAAGCAAACATAGCTATGCCAGATTTAGATTCCACTCCACTGACCTCAACATCGTTCTTCCACATTTCCATCAGTATAACAGATAACAATATCTACTTGTAATTTGAAGATTATATCTCAGATGCACTTCTAGTCTGCACTTGATGCCTGCCACAAGGATCTCAAAATGCATCTTGAACACTGTCCTCCACATCTGAGACTCAGCATACAGGCTATTTCCTGTTCTGTCATGAGTCTGAACTCTCCACCAAAGTTAACACAGGCTATAAAATAACAAATGACTGTTTTATTGCACTTCCTACATACTGGTTGACTGATCTAGATGTGTGGCTTTTAATGCATTACAGAATTTTCCCATGCTATACTGAACCTGAGACTTTTTTCTTAGAGTGTTCCATTGACATTTCCCTGTTACACTTGTTGGTACATCAAGGAAAACAAAATGCTATGAAGCTGAAAAAATTCTCATTTATTGCCAAATTTCACCATCTCTTTTTTGTTGTAGACTAATCTATCCTTTGGTTTGAGTATTGCACACTTGATCTTTAGTGTCAGAAGTTCCAGACTGTGTCTTTGCTGACAAGTGAAAATTAGAGATGTCAAAATTGTGAGTACCTTTCATAGATACTATTTTTTTCAAAAACTTCTACTTATTTTCTTCCCTGCATGAAAGAGAGAAGACCAGAACAATCTTTTACAAAGAAATAGTTTAACATGATGTAGGAAGAAATTGCATACAGTTTTATACTACGTAAAAAGGTGATGTGTGTGTGAGTTTATTCACATGGGTTGGATGGGTTCTAACCCTCTGCCGTGGACAGGGACACTTTCCAGTAGACCAAATGTCTCAAAGTCCCACCCAGGCTGAATTTGAACACTTTCAGGGATGATATAGTCATAACCTCTCTAGACAAGCTGTTCCAATGCCTAATTAGTCCCACAGTGAAGAACTTCTTCCTTACATCTGATAAAAATCTATACCCTCTCTCAGTTTAAAGCAATTACCCTTCATCCTATAACTACATGCTCTTATCAAAATGCCCTTTTCAACTTTCTTATAGGTCTCATTTTGCTGATGGAAGGCTGCTATAAAGTCTCCTCAGAGCCTTTTCCAGGTTGAACAACTTCAACTCTCTCAATCTTTCTTCATAGGTGAAGTGCTCCAGTCCCCTCTTTTGCCTTGGTCTTACTTGAAAATCCCTTTCCTTGTGGCTCTCATGTTGATGGCCCATAAGACGGAGACCAGGGACACAAAGTCCCTCCTACTGCAAGAGAAGACTGTATGATCATCTGAGGAACCTGAAGATATACATGTCAATGGGACCTGATGAGATGCATCCCAGAGTCCTGAGGGAATTAGCTGATGTAGTTGCTGAGGCACTCTCCATGATATTTGAAAAGTTCTGGCAGTCAGTTGAAGTTCCTGGGGACTGGAAGAAAGGAAACACCGCACCCATTTTTTAACAGGGTAGAAAGGAGGACCCTGGGAACTACTGACCTGTTAGCCTCACCTCTGTGCCTGGGAAGATCATGGAACAGATCCTCCTAGATGCCTGCTAAGGCACATGGTGGACAGGGAGGTGATTCAAGACAGCCAGCATGGCTTTACTAGGGATAAATCCTCCCTAACTAACCTAGTGGCTTTCTATGAAATAGTGACTATATCAGTGGACAAGGGATGACCTCTGGATGTGATCTATCTGGACTTCTCCAAAGCCTTAGACACAGTCCCCCACAACATACTAATTGCCAAGTCAGACAGATAACAGTTTTGATGGGTGGACTGTTCAGTGGATAAGGATTTGGCTGGAGAGTCACATCCAGAGGGTAGTACTCGATGGTTTGGAGTCCAGATGAAGAGCAGTGACAAGTGATGTCCCTCAGGGGCCCGTACTGGGACCTGTGCTGTTTAATATTTTTATCAGTGATACAGACAGTGGAATTGAGGGCACCATCAGCAAGTCTGCAGATGATGCTAAGCTGAGTGATGCTGTTGATACACCAGAGGGCTGGGAGGTCATCTAGAGGGACACAGACAAGCTGGAGAGGTGGGCCCAGGAGAACTTCATGAGGTTCAACAAGAGAAAATGCAGGGTCCTACATCTAGGCCAGAACAATCCTCACTACTGATACAGACTGGGGGCTGAAGTGATAGAAAACAGCCCTGTGGAAAAGGGCATGAGCAGACAGTGTGAGCTTGCAGCCCAGAAGGCCAATTGCATCCTGGGCTGAGCAAACAATGTGTGGCCAGCAGATTGATTGAGGTGATCCTACCATTTTACTTTGCTCTGGTGAGACCTCACCTGGAGTACTGCATCCAGGTCTGGAGCTCTCCATACAGGAAGGACATGGACCTGATGGAGCAGGTTCAGAGGAGGGCCACGAAAATGGTCAGGGAGTTGCAGCACTTCTGCTATGAAGACAGGCTGAAGGAGCTGGAGTTATTCAGCCTGGAGAAGGGATGGCTCCAGGGACACCTAATAGCAGCCTTCCAGTACTTGAAGGAGACCTACAAGAAAGATGTAGCAGCACTGTTTACAAAGGCCTGTAGCGATAGGATGAGTGGAAATGGCTTCAAATTAGAGAAGAGTAGATTTGGACTGGATGTTATGAACAAGTTCTTTATCATGAGAGTAGTGGAACACTGGAACAGGTTGCCCAGGGATGTAGTTGAGGCCCCATCCCCAGAGATACCCAAGATGAGGCTCTACAGGGCTCTGGGCAACCTGATCAAGTTGAGGATGTATTTGCTTACTGCAGAGGGGATAGGACTAGATGACTTTTGGAGGTCTCTTCTAACCCAGACCATTCTATGGTCTGGCCCTCCACTGGACTCACTTTAGCAGCTGCACATCCTTCTTATGGTGGGACACAGTACTCCAGGTGGAGACTTATTGAAGAACTGAGTATGAACAGATACAGCAACATCATTCTAGTAGAAATGATAAAATATAAAATATTTCAAAGTAATCCATGCATGAAGAGATATTTTTCACTGTCTGATACTTAGAAGACTGATTAGATTTAACAATCTTTCCCAATTATTTTCCAGTCTGATTTTCTAATTTATTTCTATGATAGAAAAAATAAAATAGACAGAGTAATTAATTATACTTTTGCTTCTTCTTTTCACTCCTTTTAAAAATGAATATTTATTAGTTGCTTTTTGTGATGCTGCTCCTTTATTTTGTAGCTCTTGCCACAATTCCACAATTTGCTTGACCAGTTTTGCCAGTATTATGAGATGGAGGTGACAAAGTGTTGCCCTCTCCTTCGTGTGGTAGTTTCTATTTCTGTACAGTCTTTTCCATTTTAAGCATAATTCTTGACATGGAAATAACCACTTGACCATGACATAGTGAGTGTTTTGGTGGTTAAGCCACTAAGAGGACAAAGTCAATGTGACTATTCTAATTACATGACGAGGGTCAGAGATATCTTGTTCTTAAATGAAAAAAAAAAAAAAAAGGATGAGAAAGAGATCTGTTTTTTTAAATGGTTTCTCTGAAGTACAACATAAATGAACATAAATCTCACAGAGTGATAGCAGAACTTAATTAGAAACAGAAGTCAACACCAAGTAGTACAATAGGTTCATCAAAGCACAAACCAGGCTTTTATGTGGAGTTATTAAGCTTTGTGTATTCCTTGTGGTCACTAAGTTTTTTGACTTTAAAAAGGCAGGGATCTACAGTAAGTGATGTACTGTCCATCCTTCTCTTGGCAAAGTCAATGATTTCATGAAAAGGCATACTAAAAAAAAAGCCAGAGCAACTATATACACGTGTTAAACAGATTGGAAGAAGATATTATTGTGTAAGCCCACTTAATTCACTAAGCTCACAAATCAGCCCCATCTTACTTTAATAAAAAAAGAGCACAGCAAGTAAAAGAAGCATTTGATTTTATATTTGAGCATGTTTATTTTCTATGCCACACAAAAGACTTGAAATCTCCATGGCATAAAGATAGCAACCATCATTTGCCAATAAAAGATGGGAATTACTTTAACAATTTGTCGTGAGAAAACAATTTGTCGTTGGGCTGATGGAAAACTGAACTTCCATCTAAGCATTAAATGATTGTTGTGGTTTTTAAATGGAATAAATGTGAAATGAAACAAGCTGTGCTACTCTATTAAACACTTTGTAACATATGGACATTCTCCAAGAGACACAGCAACCCTACTGGCATATTTTCCAAACTCTGACTCATAGAAGTTTGGACATAGTCAGATTTATTTCTGGCAGGAATGAAATGTTTTACACAAGGGGATAAAAGAAAGGACAGATTTGGGGAAAAGGGAGATTTAAGGAGATTATTTCTTTGAAACAAAATAACCACCAAGGATATACTCTGTGGATGTGTGTGTTTGTATGTTCCTGCCTAAGCAAGAGTCTGTTTTCCTTACGAATAGAACAGAAATGTGTCTATGAGTTGAAAATGGAACAACTTGTCTTTTAATGTTAGGTCTTGAGGGGAGGGAAATAATGTGTACATACTTCTTCCTCTTTCCTTCATTTTCAGATGCATATTTGTTGAGTGATCCTGCTTCTTCCTGAGGAAGTGAAGAAAAGACATTCTCATGGAGAGGAAACAACGGTCAAGTTCCATTCTCTCCATGACTCTATTCGTTTTCAACCATCTGCAGTTAGCACTGCAGATAGATCACTTCCTGGATCGAATTAGTTATGCAGAAGGAAAATCTATTTCAATGAAATAATTTCCAGAAGGAGAATCACAGAATCACAGACTCACAGAGGTTAGAAGGGACCTCAAAAGATCATCCAGTCCAACCCTCCTGCCAGAGCATGATCACTTATACCAGATCACACAGGAACACGTCCAGGTGAGTTTTGAATATCTACAGAGAGGGAAACTCCACAACCCCTTGGGCAACCTGCTCCAGTGTTTTGTCATCCTCACAGGGAAAAAATTCCTCCTCATGTTTAAATGAAACTTCATCATAGAATCATAGAATCATAGAATGGTAAGATTGGAAGGAGACCTCAAGGATCATCTAGTTCCAACCCCCTGACATAGGCAGGGACTCCTCCCACTAGCACAGCTCACTCAAGGCCTCCTCCAACCTGGCCTTGAACACCTCCAGGGAGGGAGCAGCCACAACCTCCCTGGGCAACCTGTTCCAGTGTCTCACCACCCACACTGGAAAGAACTTCCTCCTGACCTCCAGTCTAAATCTTCCCTCTGCCAGTTTAAACC